>BMAV01009935.1:64329-83781 GCA_019973955.1 Trichonephila inaurata madagascariensis
ACATATTGAAATATTTCCCATTTTCAAAAATAGATGGCGCTAGGAGGTAATCTTTTTAATCTTCATCTTGCTATTTTCGCGTGTACGATTTTCACAATTATAATTATAAAATTCAGGATGTGTAAATAGAAAATGAGAGTGGCGTCAAATAAATATTCGCTTAAACAAACTCAATAGATATGAATACGAAAGAAGAATACGGAAATTATGAAACCATACTAAAGAATGTGCTGTCAGAGCGCAGTACGATTCGCGTTTATATCTTGATGATTTTTTTTTTTTTTTTTTTTTTTTTTAGTATTTAAAACTGTACGATCTCTAGTTAAACATTCATTAATAAAATCATTGATAATTTTATAACAGAATGAAATTCCTTTTTATAGAAATGAACTTCCAGTAAAAAAAATCCAATAAAAAAACAGAAAAATATCAAGAATAATAAGCTATGATGCTTTAAAAAAATAAGAAACAATCTAATTTATTTAATTTTGAAATACGAAATCATACTTTATATTTTTTTTATTCAATTAATATCATCTTACTTTTAAAAAATAAAATGTATAGCTTCTTCAGATGAGTAATATATGTTTCTTTTTTGTAAAATAAAGACAAAACTTCGGTCACTTTCTTGACACAAAAAATACAAAAAAAAAAATCCCTTAAAAGATGAATCTAGGACAGAAATTGAATTAAATTCTAATTGGAAATGAATTTTTAAATGTGAAAATTAGATGTAATGTGTACAAAAAACTTTAAAGAAAATCTTAATTTTCGTTGCATGGAGGCTCTTTATTTTAATTGAAATTTTATCATTTATTTAGATTGAATTAAAGTAATTAAAGAGTTATTTAACGAATATTTGCTGAGGAATTTAACAATTTCTATTCACCATTAGATGCCGAAGACAATACCTTAATTAGACAATCTTAAAATTCAATACTACGTCATCCGGAAACCTTGAAACTGAGTTTGATTTAAAGTTCAGTAACTCCAGTTATTCTGGTTGATGATCTTTATTGAAATCGTTATCGATTACAAATTCGGCAGCAGAAGAGGGATTTTAGAAGAATTGAGATTCCGACTCAGGACACGCTGGTCACGAAGTTCATGATAATAGAAATCAGGATTTTACGGCAGTGCTGGAAAGTTGGAGAATGCATAACTCAAGAGAAGTGGCGTAACGGAGAATATTAGCCCCCCCCCCTCTTGCAAGGTCAGGTTTTGAGCCCCAAGGGGGATTTTACTAAGAGTTGCAAAATCATAACATTAGGTTTGGGACCCCTAAACTCCTGTACGTCAGTGCCCTCCAATCGTTTTATTGCAGCAGTCAACGTTTGATAATTTTACCGCGATTTGCTGTAGGGGTGGGAACGTTTATTGTTTCTATTTTAGATTGCTTTGATTTACTAATTTAAATTTAATTGTGTATTTAAATATGCCTTCAGAATAAAATATATTTACACCAAAAAAATGAATATAAAGGGATTTCCACGGAAAGTCGCACAATAAACCACATAAATGTGGAAATGCACCACAGTAAATGAAATGGAAATAATTTAATGTTCATTGGGCGGCTCGGTACCATTTGATCCACGGACCGGTACCGGTTCACGGCATGGGGATTAGGGACCACTGTTGTACGTTACGCCACTGCCAAGAGATACTTAGTGATACTTTTGGGTACTCCTAAGAAGTAGACTCAAGATTACTTGCGGTTGCTTCATCGTGTGTAACTTTAGTGTGAGATTTGTCACTGTTTCTGGTTTCGTCAACTTCTGAGGAGCTCGACATTATAAATGCGTCAGCTTTAAATGTCTGTGATCAGAAGGCGTTCATGAGGCGGCCATTGTTGAGTCGTGTGCTCGAGTCCTAGTGCCTCTGAAGACCCGCGGTGTAGAGAGACTGATGCATGTTAAATCATTCGAGGCTCAAGGACCTCCCTTTTGGCGTGGTGTTGAAGTGTGGAGATGAGACTGACAGCTTAGGTGCCGTCCTCATTACTTGATTGTGGCTTGAAATTACGAGATCCGTCACAAATAGCCCTCGTAATGCTACAGAATGCGTTGTAAATTAAAAACCAATAAATTCTTTCGAGTATAAAACTATTAATGCAAATTATATACAAAAAGCAAGAAAATTAAATGCATATATGTGTTTTAAAAAATGCAGAAATATTAACTGAGATCATCACAATCATTTTTTTTTTTTTTTTTTTTTTGAAATTATGACAAAATATATATATGAAAAGATTTTAGGGGAATTAATCTTAATCTCTCGAGAGAAAATTTAAATATTGAATTATTATTATTATATATCACAGAAAATATTAAACATTTATCGAATAAATAACCTCAAATAAACTGAGGTGTCAAATATAATTCAATAAATTCTATAATATTATCATAATTTTCAAAATATGAATTGAGTCATTTTAATTCAAAAATAACCTATTAATAAACAAATGTATGCTATATGCTATTTCAATTTAATTCAATTTATTCATTATACCTCAAAAATCCTGGTTTATTTATTTTTATTTTATTTTTTTATTTTTATTTTTTTTTACGCTTTTTGATACTAAAGAACTCAATTAGACTCTTAAGTTATTTATAATTTCAATTAACTAGAGTTAATTTAGAATTACTTTTCATAATTTCTCGTTAGATTAAATTTAAACTGGTTAAAAATTATATAATGTCAGTAAAAATATAATGCTTAATTTCTTTTTATTTCTGTCTATGTTATAATTACTTTTTGTTGTAAAATAAAATAAATTTGTCACGTAGTTTGGAAAAAATTTATAGTTTGGATTTTTTTTCTTTGCATTAAAATTTTGTAAACAGAATTCTTGTTTGAAATTTTATGAAATCTACATTCCATAGAAAATTATACATTTCACTTCCATTGTTCTACAAAAACAACTCGCAAACTATTTCAAATTGTTAAGAGCCACAAACAATAGCTATCACACAATTTCATCATCATATACCCATTAAGCAATGGCACATTATTCTATATTTATTTTTGAAATAATTCGATAAAACAATTCTTTAGGTCGTAATATTTAGCAAACATTACCTCAGAAGTATGACGCCCAATGTTTCAATTCTCCAAATTGTTAACTCTTTTTTTTAAGGTAAGTATGTTTGATGTGTAAGGGTTTTAATGCTACGACAAAACCAAATATTTGAGAAAATATATCAGAAAAATGAACTCTGGTAAATTCTAATAATGCGAAGTATTGAAATTTCTCAATATGATCTACTTTAATAATTGTTTATAATTTTTCCCGTTACTTCCATTCAAATGTTTTTGAGTAATAATTAGATACTTGTTAAAAAGGAATTAAATTGGTTTTCAAAGCAAGGATTGATTATATAATTTGTCTTTTTTATAAATGAAAATCATTAAAATAAGGTAAAAAACGAAAACCAAAATTTTGTTGATTATTTTAAGTAGCAATGGTAGAAATATTAGGCTTCGAGTTTGCTTAAAAAAATTAGTTGTATTGCTTCACAGTATGATACTTTCATCCTTATTTTCAATTACCTCATTTTTAGCTGTCAATGGTCTATTGTTTTAGCAGTCAATGAATTGCATTTGGCCACTTTTCAAATGCTTGTTTTCAACAATAACGAATTTAACTTTCCAAGCTATTTTATATCAGTGAAATACTTCTCTCGTAACACGTATTCAATTAAAATGAAACTCAGAAAAAATAAAGCAATATTTTTAAATCAATTCATGTATTATAAAAATTTATATCCAATCAAGTATTCTACAAAAAATTAAACATAATCAAATTTTTAAGTATTTTGCAATTGTGGGGCTGTCTCATAATAATCTCGAGAACTCTGTTTCTTTTTAACTTGGTTTTCTTCTTGACATATTTTTAGGCCAGACGATTTTTCCTCTTATAAGTTTTGCTTAAGACAGCGGATATTATGAAAATTATTTGTTGAAGTAGTACCCTTACAATGGATACATAATTGTAATGAATTATCATACGTAATCAAAGTAAGAAATCGAGATTCAATCATAATACATATTATTAATTCTCTTTCAAAAACTTTTTTTCAAATAATTTTTTTTCTTAAGAGCCATTTATATACTTGTGTACTTATATGTTACGCAAATAGCTGAGATCTGTTTTTAAGCGTACTTACTGGTACAAATGCGAAGTATCTACAAGCATCTGTAATTTCGTGTATTTCAACAGGTGCTTTTATAGGAGATTAGGAAAGCTTCGAAATAAAATGTCACTTAAGGGCTATTTACTGCTATTTTCAGTTGGAACCTTTTTTTATTATACATTTAACAGAGTAGGTAACCAAATTATATCGAATTGACATCTAGGTATAAAACAAAACATAGTATGTATGTCTAAATTTTTACTTACAAATACTTAATTCTGATCTGATGTATAAATCAGTTATAACACAATCCTTTTTGCCTAACTGGTACATCAGTCTTCAATAAAATAACGGCTATTCCATTTCTAAAATGCGCAATTAGCTTTACCCACGTGAGGAACATATGGTGTAACATTATAAACGCGACACTAGTTGGAGGGCGTCTTATTAATAAAATATTTCCTCCTTTACTGATTTCATCTGAGTACATTACAGTTATACGTGTTCTAACCGATAAATGGTCTTTCTCTCCTAACCTCTATTGTGAGAACTTCTTGTTACCAGTAAAAACGCAAAATTACGAATGCTCGTGGATGCTTCACGTTTTTACTATTAAGTAAGCGTAAGAACTTATTTCAGCTATTTATTTATAGTAACACACACTCACAAATATACATACAACCCTTTATGATGTCGAAAATAGTTCTGTGCAGAATTTTGCATAGCACTGTCTTCAAAATGTATTTTCATTACGTAGAATGTGTTTTCCCTTTGTCTTCTTTCACACATACAGCGAGGTCATATTTTGAAGTAGTTAATACAAATATATGTAGAGAACACTCTAAGGGCGCCCCCTCGGGTGCCCTTCTCCTTGATTATCAGCGTGAGCTAGAGGTGTAGGAATAAATGAAGAACTAGAAGCTGCCATGATCTTAATATGACTTTATTAATACCTTAAACTTAAACCTCTAACATATTGGATAGTAATAATAATATATGTGAGAGAATCTACGGTGGCTAAACACACAATATATGTAATACCAAAATAATGTAACCCGGACCACTATCAATAACTAACTGGCCTAAGCTCAATTCTAATTCGATCACAGATCCGAATATTAAATAGTCACTCCTACCTTTATCATCCCACGAAGTAGCACTTTACTTAATCCTATTTGAAGTTGCGGTTCACTTGCGTGCAATGGTATGCACTTTGATCTAAGAGCTCTCTGCCACGGATAACTTCTGTTGGCTGTCACTTAACCTTTCAAAACCTCTTCACACTTGAATCACGGACTATCATAACATTCCTCAAATACCACCTCGCTTACTCTAACTTCTGATATTTAAAAGCTTCCTAATTTGCATCTTTCATTCCCGCTTTACTTCTTGGTTTGGTTGGAAAAGAGTTTCCATTAATTCTGGCCCCAAAGAACCCAAAAGGACATGTTAATGAAAGCCCGTCACAGCATGCTCTATCATTGTATAAAACAATATTTCTGGAATCAATCGAGGAGATTATTGACGCTTTAAATAGCATTGTCTTTTTAAGTATTATTATTATTATTTGTGCTATAGCATTTACGAGAATTTAACTCTGAATACACATTGACTTTAAACATAACAAAATATCTAGTTTCGCAAATTGTATTTGAGCAATTTTTGTAATTTTTACCTTTTTTTTCTCGTTTGGAGGTTTTATTAATCTATTCACTCCTCAGACGCTTTCTGTTATTTCAACTCTCAAGTTTAGAATGTTGTGAATTAATTTTACTAAATAAAAGAGAGATTCTTTAATTCTTGGTATGTTTTTCTTATAAATTTTGAAATCGCAAAAGGAATGCGAATTAACTCTAAAACCATTAAGTTTAAAGATACCATGAATTCCTAAAAAAATTCAACATTAGTAGAAACTAAAATCATTCGTATTTAATCACCATGAGCCCTTTTCATTTTTAGACGGCACAGTTTCATTTTTCTAAATTCCAAAAGAAACTCGATCTGGGAGTATACAATAATGAAATGCGTAATCTATAAGGAAGTAATATATGAAATTTACCTAGAAAAGAATATCGTTTCGTAACAAATGCACTTGGTAAGAAGTGCCAACAGTTCAGATGGCTGAGTATAAAAATTAATCAAAAACCAATTTGTAATAATTTTTCTTCAAGCAAATATATATGCCTTTCTTAATAATTATAGATTTAAAATGATGCATAAAATATTTGTATATTATTTTACATAATACCATAATTTCCAAAGGCTTGGCTCTGCACGAAAAATATTTTACTTCTTTTAAAATTAAACATTGTTCCCAGAAAACTTCTGACAATTTAATGAGAAACGAAACAAAAGAATTCAATGCATGATTCGACTGAAAAACTTTTTATAGATTTTTTTTCCAGTTCGAAACAGAGACGGGGAAATAATAATTGTTGCCATTTCTTTGATGCTATCTTGATGTTTCAAATATGAAACCAATAAACAATAGTTTCGCAAATTCGAATGTAAATAGGAAGAATAATACAGACTTTCACTTTTAAAAACGTCTTTAGAAAAGAAAATATCACGAAGTGGAATTAGGGAAAGTAGTCAAAATTATGTGTATTAATGCTGCCACTCCTCTTTAAGGAAGTAATTTCAACAATTCGGTCACATCGAAATTTGAAAAGCTTGAAAAATCTTTTTCGTGGCGTAATAAATATTTCAATGGTACCATAACCATAAAACTCGTATTGTAATGTGAATAAAAAAGTAGCTATTAAAATCTAGTTTATGCGGCCTAGGCCATTTATGACACATTAGGAGGTTAGTACAAGAAGCTTAGAAACAATTAAACAAATGTGAGAAAAGTATAGTATGTCTTTTTTTTTTTACGATTTAACTTAAAATTTATAATTAGGTATTTAGAATCGGTTGAATATTTGTCCTATATTTTGGGGATTTAATAAAAATAAATAAATGTCTATTGTGTACTCAATTATGCTCAGATTTGATTTAAATTGTGAGAAATGTTCTTAAAATTTCTTTACTTTTAAACCATGTTTTTTCAATCTTTTATGTCTATGCATAAAATGTAAATGGAAATTTACCCCCATTCACAAATTGACCTCTTTATAACAGCCCATTTTTTTTTATATTTATACTTTTGTGCTTTATCAAATCAACGTTTCGTTGTATATGCTATTTTTTCGTACCTTTAACATTTACCAATTTTAATACTCAACTCAAACTCAGTGGCGCAACAGCCCATGAGGGCCAGGGCTTACTGTGCCCAGTATACGTGTGACCATTGAGCGCTGAAATGCATGAGCAGATGTCCTGAATAGGTGGTCAATCTGAAGCAAGACCCCCAGAATTTAAGTCCCCAAGCAAGCTTGGTACTCATTTATTGACCCACTGCAGTAAAGATGAAAGGTTGAGTCGACCTTGCCCAGCCCGGGAATAGAACCCGCACCTGAGGTGTGGAATCGAGATACGCTACTACTCGATCACTGGGTCTTCTATTTTAATACTATTTTCCAATAGTTTTTTTTTTTCAAGTAAAGTTAAATTATTTTTATGAAAGTGGTTTAATATAAAATTATAAATAGGCTTGAAATTTAACTAGACTTTAAACTAAAACCACTTTAAATGTGCATTACTAGAATTCAAAGCTACATTTAAGGGAATTTTGTGTGTCTTACTTATAAAGCAACCTTTGAACAATGTCAATAGATTATAACATTTATTTAAGTTATCAAAATTATGTCACACATACATACGTCCTTTATACGAAAAAGCAAAATGCTAACAAACATTTAAGGCCTGCAACGTGTATAAATGAAACTGAATCGGTTATTTACCCTACCACCTCATAAAATTAGTCAGACTGTTTATAATAATTTATATAAAACAAGTAATATAAAAAAAATTTAAGTCAATTCCTACTTAGGTCAACAAAGAAAATTTTTATTTTAGTTACTTTTTATTAAATAATTACGATTAATATAAATATGTATATACATATGACAGAATCACAGTAACAAGTGGCAAAACATCTTTTAAATTAGCATTAAAAACTTTTTAACCACATTAAATTTGTTATTACATTTTTTAACAAAAGTTTAATACAATAGATTATCTTAAAACAAGTGTAAAAGGAATACTGACGCATCTAACTAGCATATGATTACTCAGGTTAAGTTAAATCTTCCTCAGAAATTTAACAAAAGCTGTTTTGTCCAATGGAGCTGCCACTTTGAGGAATAATATTGACTGAAATATATCTCTAAAACTATAATTAATTAATTAAATTTAATTTAAGAATTAATGTTTGAAAAACTGTATTAACATCAAGTGTCATCCACTATACGTTTAAAAAATGTATTTGAATTTGAATGAATGAATAGAAAATACGTTATTAAAAATTGAAAATTTGAACAAGATATATAAATATGTATAGATAGAGTGTGAATCAATAGTAGGAATTGAAAAAGAATATTTATTAATATATGGGAATAAAATAAAATTCCGAAACTTTCTTAAATTGTAATAAAGTACTTCATAATTATTTTCTTATAATAACATAATTATAATTTTTCAAATCCCTGTTAAAAATTTACTCTTCATAAGATTTATTTTTCAGAACAAATTGAGTAATAAATCTTATTCTTAAATATGTTTTTATAAAATACAGTCGAACCTTTATTTAACAAAGTCGCTGAATCCCCCCAAAAAGTTCGTTAAGTGTAAAATTTGTTAAATGAGAATTGTCTTTCAATATACTTTGTAAACCACATAAAACAAATTTTAAGTTCATAAACACTATAGATTGATAAAAAAAAGGTAGTTATGTGCGCCATTTTTTTGTAAATTGTATCTCTATTTCTATTACACAGGGTGGTCCCATCTGTACAAATTCGTGGTATAAACTTAAGGAGTAGATACAGGACATTGTAATAATCATTTATTGCAGCGTTTCTCAAACAGTGAGGCGCGCCCCCTAGGGGAGCATGATAAACCATCGAGGGGGGCGCGAGCATATTGAAACGTCGAAAATAAAACATTACTTAAAAATATTAATTTATTGAAAGGAAGCAAAACAAAATACATTATGACATAATAAATAAAATAAGCACTTACACCGATATAATATATTTATAAATGTATCAGCACTGCACACTGTATTTGATAATTAATTTAACAATACCAAGCTAAGAACAAGTTTAACAATTACCAGAGACTCCATGGGTTTGCCATATATAAAATTATATAAAAAATATAATACTCCTTTTGATAATTTGTGCAGTTTGTAATTAAATTCGTATTGTAGATTTACGTCGAAGAACATTATTATTATTGAATTCAATACATTGTTATATTGCTTGGATGGGAGAAGGGGACGCGAAGAAAATTATGACTGAAAATTGGGTAGCAGGAATAGAAACTTTGAGAAGCACTGATTTATTGCATAGGAATATATGGGTGCAAGAGTGAAGCGGTGAGGCGCAAACAGAAAGGGGAAATAAAAGAAAAGAGAAATGGAATTATCGGTTGGTTGCGTTGCCGTTAGGGGGCAGTTGATGTATGGCCGCCATTCAGCATGATGCATCTCGATAGGGGAACGTGGCATTCGCAAATGCTGATTTCTTCGATGGGAGACTTTACGTATGCTGAACATGCAGACAGGCATGTACGGCTGTGCAAACGGTAACGGCAGAGCTGCTCTACGAATGCATCATGCGCATTTTCCTGATCAACGACGGCCGGATCACAGAATGTTTCAGCGGTTACATCGTCAACTTCGTAAAATATGTTCGTTCCGCGTCACCAGACGTGATGCTGGTTGACGAAGAGCTGTACACTGTCCAATCCTGGAAGTAAGCATTTTGAACGTTGTGGTCAAGTACAAGAGCTGTTGCTCATCACGTAAATGTGAGTTATCAGACCGTTTGTAGAGCGTTAAACGAAAATCTCTTACACCTCTTTCATTTTTCAGCAAGTACAAGCTTTGAACTCTGCAGACTTTGTTCTCCGACTGCCAGTGGTGGTACAGAGATTTGGGTTGCAGCTGGAATTCATAGCTCATGTGCTGAACTGTTATGAACAGTTTTTAGTAAACTTTACACATGTCAACGCTTTCGTTGTAGACGCTTTCAATAAACCCTTTGTCTTTTCCTTTGCCTTTTTTTTTGTTTGTGCCTCACCGCGTCACTTGCGCCTATACATTCCTATACGATAAATGATTGTTACAATATCCTGCACCTACCCTAAAGTTTGTGTCATGAATTCGAGTTTACCATGTATATCTTACCCATAAAAAAAATCTGCAAGGAAAAGAATATCGTAGAGGAATACACTGTATTTTCAGTTTTAAAAAATAATTTCATGTTAAGGAATTTAATGACATTTTCTAATTTTAAGCCTACAAGTAATTTTAAACCTACGTTATTTCATAACCAGTAATTTTAAGCATACTTTACCACATGCATCCTGAAATTTAATTACTGATAAAGTCTGTTAATTTGTTCTGAATGTTTTCTTTGAAAAAATAAAAGAACTATTACAATTTTACTACTCTTGATGAATTAGGCACCTGGTAAAACCAGTTCAAGGTCATTGATCACCATGAAATATTTCAAAAGAGAGAATAATTTTTAAAAAAGGAGAAAAATATCAAATCCCAAGAGAATAAGTTCGTTAAATAGAAAATATATTTCACTATTTGTGTGTGGAGATTATTTAACGAAGGAAATCGTTAAATGTTCTTGCTTCCAGGAAAAAAGTTCATAAAATAGAGAAATTCGCAAAATGGAGGATCGTAAAAGACAGGCCTGACTGCACTTTAATTACTCAGCTATCTAATTTATTTGTCTAACATAAAAAAAAAAATTCAATGTATTACGTGAATGTTTAAAAATGTACTTTTATATTTCTACATTTTTTATCCTTAATTTGGATCAGTCTTAAATAATTAGTTATGAATAATATATTCAAAGAATAAGATTATGAAAATTATTTTTTTTTTCTGTTTATATTTACTCTCAAATATCGAAAACGTGAAAAGTATTTGGAAAACAATTTAACGCAGTGCTTTTCAAGCTTTCAATTTTTGCGACCCAATATTCAATCACAATTTTCATCGTGACGCCTTCCATATACTAACAATGCATTAAATTCAATAATACTATTTTGCGATTACAATGCGACTGTAACCTCTTAAGGGCCACTGGCGTAGATAAACTTCTCGCTCAGCCAAAGAGTTAATTGCCCGGGACGTATATATTCGTTTTTTCAAAATAAGATCTTTTCTGTGCATTGCTATCCAAAAAATTATTCCGGAGGCTTTGGAATGCAATAAAAGGAACTTAACAAGGTTTGTCTATTTTTTCATTCCTCCCCCCCCCCTAATACATCACATAAGCGGACCTATGTGGAAAACGATGGCATTGGGAAGCGAATCACTTAACTTTAATTCAGAAGTTAAGGAATTAATTATAAACCGTACAAATTATCAAGATAAGTGTTAATTTTTATACATATTTTTATATATGACAAGCCCATTGGTCACTGGTAACTATTAAACTTGTTCTTAACTTAGCATTGTTAAGGTATCCGACTACGTTCGGAACCGTGTTTTTAAAAAAGCACATAAATTGATAATTTTCGTGATATTTAGTGTCATTCAAATTAGAATACATGCATATAAAATTGTTTTATATAAGGACATTTTGAGAGAAAAAATTATTTAAATACAATATTTTGTCAAAAAATTAACTTAGAATAATCTTTTTTCAAAATGTTCTCCTTTTGTGAAAAATGCTTCTATTATAATAATATTTTGCCTGTATATAGCCCAGACCTCTTTACAGAGGCTCAACTATGAGTTTTGAAAAATTCACATTATTTTCAGAGTTACAACCGATTAAAATAATTATCGACGTGTTTTTCTTAAAATTGCTCCTCTCTGTTGTCGTAAAATATGAATAATCCCACTTCTAAGTTATATATTTCAAAAATTGTTGTTGAGCCTCTGTAGAGAGGTCTGAGCTATATACAGGCAAAATATTATTATAATAGAAGCATTTTTCACAAAAGGAGAACATTTTGAAAAAAAAATTATTCTTAGTTCATTTTTTGCTAAAATATTGAATTTAAATAATTTTTTTTTTTTTGTCAAAATGTCTTTAAAACAATTGTATACATGATTTCAATCTAAGTGACACTAAATATCATGAAAATTATCCATTTATGCGCTTTTGCAAAATCACGGTTCCGAACGTAGTTGTGGATACCTTAAATTAATTATAAAATACATCAGTGTAAATATGTATCTTATTTTTTATTATGTCGAACGTATTTCGTTTGTTTACCTTCAGTAAATTAATAATTTTTAAAATATTTTTTTGTTTTTGTTTTTGATCTTTTAATATGCTTGTGCCCCCTCGTAGAATTATCACGCCCCCCTTGAGGGCACGCCTCACAGTTTGAGAAACGCTGACTTAAGGGATTATTCTTCATTGTGTATATTTCTACCTTCACAAAACACTATTAAATTTTATTTGTTTTGACTAACTCTATTTCGTCTATAATCTCATGAAAAGAGTTTAACTTTGAAGGTCTTGAACTTGTATGAAACAGTCTATCATCATTACAAAAACGTATGAGTTTTCTTATTGCACTTTAAGTCACTTGTGTGAAATGGATTGACGTACCCTATTATTATGTGGCTGTAAAGCACACTAGTTTCATACTACTATACTGCATTACAATGGAGCAAGGTTATTTTATACGTCTTTCTTCATAACTTCTTGAATATGATTCTCACAGACGATTTTATTGTTATTCTATCAAGTCATCAAAACCACTAAGATATTGAGAAATAATAATTCCATGGAAACTGCATTAACATTATATAAATTTAAAATTGCATTAAAAGTGTTGTTGTAGATACTCAAAAGAACTTTTCTGCTTATATATATATATATATATATATATATATATATATATATAAGGGCATTCGTACCGTTTTGTTTTTTGAATTCGTTTGTGGCCATAACACAATTTTTGGAGAAATGAAAGGACAGATTTCTTGGCTATGACAACTCTCTAAACGTGATATTGATTTTGTAATTAATACTTCCTATTTGGAGTCATACTAAAGAACTCAAATGAGCAATGTGAACTGTATTGAATTTTAAAATATATCTATTGAATTGCGTTAGGAGCACATTTTCGGCGTCCTTTCTCTGCCTTAGCGTTGTCTTTCCCCCACTTGACCCTGAGTGGGGTTACAATAGTAAGTAATTATAGCCAAATATGCGTGGAGGCAAATATGTGGAGGCTTTCTGTCGCCAAAAGGTGTCGTCCTCGTCACTTGACCATGGTTCAAAATTACGAGGTCCGTCGCCAAAAGCCCTCTCGTAGCTGAACAGTGCGGCGTTAATATTCAATCACTCACTCACTCCGTCGTCAAGATACTTGATTACGGAACACCTCCAAATCTTTTGAAAGGGAAAAAAAGGAAAGGTTGTCATACTTTGAACAATTTGTATAAGAGTCACCCAGAAAAAAAATCCTGTTTAGCTATACAAAGTGAAAAACACAATATTTATTGGAAAAAGAAATTCCATTACATACCTGAAGCGTGCTTCACTTCTCTACATAATTATCACATTCATTTTAACATTTGTCGAAACTGTTCATGAGCTTCAGAATTTCCATGTTATACAGTTATGCCACCAGCTCACTAAGCCAGGAGCTCTCTTCATTCAAACAAAACACCAATATTCCGGATCTTTTTCGAAGTTATTTTCACCTTTGTCCAAAGCTGAATGAATTTTTGGATGTTAAACGTTTTGGAAGTGATGAAAAGTTGAAGAATGCTGTAACTGTTCAGCTTATATGGCCATGTTATATTCTCCTGCATGGTGGTGGTAGAAGAGTACACCATGAAAATTCTGATGCCCGTGAACAAATACGACAAATATTTAAATATAGAAAGCAATTATGTTAGTGGAAGAAGGTTCCAATGTGTTACAGAATTGAGATTTTTTATAAAAAAAAATGTTGGGCTCTCATTTTTTGTAACTGAACGGTCTTAATTGTCTAGATAAACCTCGCATATTTTCAATCAGCTCACTCTTTACAGACGAAGAAATTTTTTCCGACTATTCGTAAGACTGTCATGCGCTCATTTTTGTAAGCCTTAAAATCACTTAAATTTTCAGATCATGGTAATTTCAAGTGCATATTTTGTGTGTGTGTGCTGAATTTAACCCTTAATTTGTATCCTTATAAATTATGAGACTGTTTGCCAACGATGAGCAAAATGTTGATTATATAACTTCCGTCTTCGTTCAAAGTGATGTTAAAAAAAGAAAATATTTAAACGTTAAACTACATGCACTCAAAATTAATTGCTCTCCAAGTTTTTTCTAACTTATTTCTAGAAAAGTGGAATTCACACATTTTGTGATTTGATTTTGTAACTTTTGCTTTGTAGTTTGTCTCTTCTTTCCCTTAGTATTTTTTGTTTGCTTACTTCCTTAAATCTCATATACTGTAAATGCCTCCCACCTGGGGAAGCCATCTCTTCATCTACTCGACCTAAATTAGTAAAAGGTAAAGATTGATAACCCAAACTATCCATGAGAAATCCAATTTATTATTACCACATATAATAATCTAAGACAAGCCAACTATAGAGGGAAAATCTAGAGTGATATAATAGATAGCTCAAAACCCTATGTAAATAAGCACCTGAAATCCTAAAAGCTTAACTTTACTCAAAGTTATCTTAAGAATCCCAACTTCCTCAAGTTATTTTAATAACTAAAGCCCGGCCTATAATCGCGCGTCTAAATTCCGTTCCTTACCGTTACAGCACTGCTTTCCACAACTCAGCATCTTTTCCTTCTTCTCACGATTACTAAACTTCCACTATATATATTCCAGCTAATCTGCATACCAAGATTTCTTCTTGAGAGGTATGGCTGTGAAATAACTCAATTGCTGGCTCCAAAGATTCTCTAAGAGGATTAATGGCCCCGTCACAATACTTGCGGTGCATTGCATATTTTATCTGCTTTCACTATAAGAGTGCCCACGTAGTCAATAGGTTTCAGTGATTTTCAATTTGCATGATGTGAAAGCAGTAGGTCATAATTGCGAACTCGTAGTCTGCATTATTTCTGCCGAATCATGGATTCGATATCTTGTGTGGCTGAAGATCCAGTGTAGAAAGGTGGATTTATGGTTAAATCTATCGTGACTCAAAATCGCTATATTGGTGTTGTGTAAAAATTTAGAAAATTAAGTGCTAGCTCACACAGGTGTCCTTATCACTCGACTGTAGCTAAAAATTTCGAGATCCGGAAGCCCTCGTGTTGCTCCGAAGTAAATTATTTGATTAATAGTATCAAGCATATAATTACAAACAGATCTCTATATAATGAAGTGGCTAAATCCTGGAAAAAAGTTCGTTATATGGAAAATTCGTTAGATAGAGGTTATTCTTTTAATATACTTTATAAACCACATAAAACAAATTTTAAATTCATAAACTCTATGTATTAAAAAAGTAATTATTCACACTTTTTTTTTTAAAATTAATATATGTTTATTTTATATACCTTACCTATCAAAAAAAAACTGCAAGGAAAACAAGGAAAAAGAATGTCGATTACACTGCATTTTAAATACTAAGAAAATTATTTTATATGAAAATTAACAAATTTTAAGGACATTTTCTAATTTAAAACGCGCAAGTAATATTAAACATACATTATTTTATAACTAGAACACGGGGACACAGGACAACTCCACTGAGGCTGAAAGGGGATATCGAAGAAGTTTCTATAAAACATCTAGTGAACTGGACAATGTGAGTTAAAGGCTGCACCTCTTGGATGAAGCGTCCAGAACTCTGTTGCTTTCGACGAATTATGATCTAATAAAACCTTTTCAAGATTTATGACTACCATAAAATGTGTTAAAAGAGAGAATAACTTGAAATGTTCAGAAATACTTTAAAAATACGGAGAAAAAAATTTTAATCACAAAAGAAAAAGTTCATTATATAGAAAATGCACTTCGCTATAGAGAGGTTATTTTACGAAGAAAATCACGAAATGCTCAATGTTCCAGGAAAAAGTTCGCTATATAGAAAAATTCGCAATATAGAAGTTCGTTATATAGATGTACATTAAAATATATAAAATATATATAAAATATATACATTACTGTATATATTTTAAGTGAGAATTTTACCTTCTTTATGATAAAAAAAAATGGTTTTGATGTATAATCTTTAGTGCACAGGAGAAGTAGAAATGAAACTCAGGAACAATTTCATCTAATAATTCATTAAATATTAAAAGTATATATATATATATATATATTTTAACTCTTTTATTATGAAATATGCACATTTTATAATTCATAAGTACATAGATTCCGAGAGTTAAAATACCAGTATTTTAATTCATGCTTCTATAAAATACTGGATAAATTTTATAAAATGAGTTCTTATGAAATATAATATATAATGAGTTAATATTAAATAAATTTTAAAAGTTGTGTATCTCTATCTTTAGAAGAAACTGACTTAGTAAAAAAAAAGCATAACTTATTGAGAAAAAGTTTTGTTTTGAAATTTTGAACATTTTTAAAGATTTTCTTAAAAATTCTCACATTTTTTACTTCAAAATTCATTTGTATGCCATGTAAAACCCTTTTACTTGTGATTTTTTAAAAAATAAAGCCCTCGGATGGGTGGAAATGGGCCTATCACAAGCTGATAATGCAAGATTGCGTAATGGTCAACGACTTTGTAATCGGCTCGAATCTTAAAAGTGAATTTCAGAAATGCCTGCTTCAAGTCGCCTGTGTGTTTTAGTAATTTTTTATGATCGTTTTCTAGCTGTTTATGGGCTAAGAAACTCAACTTGTTGCAACTTCTTTTTTAATTTAACAACGTTGTTTGAAAAGTTAGCTCCAGAAAAAACTCCTTATTCTTTAATTTATAAAGACTTCCGTATATAGCCAAGTACAATGGAAAATGTTTTCCTAATTTTTTGTTGTTTGTGTTCAGAATATGAAATTGAATCAGGTGTTGAAATCTTAAAATTACCTGTTTTAACCCCTTATTTACCTTCGTTGTTGATTTGATTACCAGCTTTTCGTTAATCTCCTAAATATATTCTGGAATGCGTTTAGTCTCTTAAGAAGCTGGGTAAAATTCATCCATCATCTTCACACTAATTCGACACGTCTAATACAACTTCGCACAACAATTCACATTCCTACGATCACACATTCTGATATTTGTGGACTAGTTTTTTTTTAAATATGATGCTGATTAGATAAATTAATTGACCAATTGCGTTTTATTTCAAATGTTTAGAGCTTTTAAAAATTTTTCCTTACGTGTATTTAACTATGGTATGCAAAGGTTAAATGAATAAAAAGCAGGGCTTTGTACCGTAATTTTTTTCGTTACGGCTCAACTACAAGAAAATATATCGGTTCTGTTCCTGTTTTCATTCTGCCAAAAATAACGGTTTTCGTTCCAGTTCCGAATGAATGATTTTTATTTATGTATATTCTTATTTGTACTAAAAATATAGTTTTCTCATAAACAAAAAATGCAATTCTATCAAACTTTAGAAGATTTTATTCTTTTCTTAATTGTTACACTTTGTGAATTGTTACAATTGTACGATACGCGCGCGCGCGCGCGAGCTGAGAACAGAGAACGACAAGCATTGACATTGTTATATCCCATATCAAAATTGCATTTGACAACTAGGTTCTTGATTCTGGTTTGTCAATCTAAACAGTCCATGCAAACATCCGTGGATGATCTCACGTTGAGATACGAAACATTTAACTCTCAGACTGAATTTTTCTTTAAAAAGTCATCTATATTTCTCGTTCATTCAACTGAATTAAATCTACATCTAAAGAGGTTATTTTCATGCGAAACTGAAACAGAAAAGTACTAGTGAACATCAAAATAGGAAATCGAGAAGCAATGTACATGTAACGATGGCACAATTATATAGTTGACGTTAAATTAGGAAATATTGATAAGTTGGTTACAGTAATAAAATGACTGAACATGTATCGAACCGAAATAAACCAATATTTTTTTCGGTAGAGTTTTTAATGTAATTTTAATAGAAAAAAGGAACCGACAGCAAACCAGAAAATGCGCGGTATTAGAATGAAGGAATATTCAATACATTAACAAAATTCTTGTGGCTGAAAGATGTAAAACGGTAAAACTCTTCATGACTGAAAGCTATACAAAAGTCTCTTCAGTTTGATTTCGGAAACTTTCATCGCTGGAACACATACAACAATTTCAGTTAGATAGATGAAATATTAAAATAGTAAAAAAAAGAGACTATCTCTCAAGGTATAACATTAATCAGGTAAACATTAAAAAGAAATTTCATTAAGAAAATTAGTTATTTTAAAAAGTAATTGAACTTCATTTCAAAGATTTAATTTAACCCCATATCTGATCATTTTTTTTTACCCAAAATGTTTCAAAAAAAGGTATAATTTTTATTGCATATAACTAAAAAAAATACTTAATCAAATTCAAAAATTTTGCAGACCTTTATTTTAATTTTCAATTTGAAAGTTTTTACACTATTTTTATGTTGTAATTGTGCCCCACAAAGATTTTTAAATGTTTGCTTTTTATAACATTCTGAATTTTATGAAGAATGTTTCATATATCTTTAAAAAGGGGGGTCTCTCTCTCTCTCTCTCTCCCTCTTTCTTACCTACAAAAAAATTTCATGTCCATACCTCTTTTTTAAAAGGGTTGAGGGTTTTCCGTGTGTGCATATACACATGTGCACACAATTTGAAGCATGGTGTATTACAAAATCTTACATTGCAATCGGGACAAAAATATATAAGGATTTTTAGGATTATCTTTCCATTTTCATTTCTTCTGAAGCAAGTAACTGCACTTTGTCTCCCTGGTCCCTGTTCCTTATCGAAAATTTTCAGTCCACATTCCTACCTTGAAAAATTCCAGCCTTCATCACAAAGAAAATCCAGGATAAGAAGCATTTCAGTACCATGAAAAAACTACAACTTTTAAAAACACTAACACTAATAATCTCACAGTAAGAATTAAAAATCCGTGCAAACCGAAGACAGAAAGAAAAAAAACTATCAAGGCCTGTACAACATACTAGCAAACCGGTTGCGGTCAACTTTTGGTAGCCAGTACGGTGTATAGGCAAACTGGTTACAGAGTTAATCAAATTAAATACGATTTCACGAAATATCAGTTTGAGGGAAAATTAAAAAG
>BMAV01009935.1:86845-117620 GCA_019973955.1 Trichonephila inaurata madagascariensis
CAAAGCACACACACACACAAAGGATTCAAAAATCTTCTTATGTTGAAGAAAAGATATAGCGATTGTCTTTTAAAAATAAAAGAGGCTTTTAAAAAAATGCTGGAAGAAATATATCTTTTTCATTCTGATACATGCATTGATAGGGAAAAAATCCCACGACCAAGAAAAAAGTTATTGTAGACCAATGAAACTTCGACGATATATTTGCCAAGGTAACGTACATAATTGATTAAAGTTTCGAGATCACAGGTTAATGTATAAGAGCTAGAAAAGCCATTTCAAATTTGAAATGATTTCACATTGATATCCAGTGAAACCACCAAAATTTTGGATGCTAGCATGCGTACGTGCATGCAATATCGTACATGTACTGGGTATAAGTTTCTGGATGGAATTAATGCTTGTTGAACTTGATTGGTCAATATAAGGACGTTTAATTCAAGTTATGGATAACGCTGAAGTTACCATCCAAGTAACACATTTACGGCTATTTGACAGCTGACGGCTATATCACACAAGTAATATAGCTTGTTGTTCAGCCCTTGTTGCAGGGCGCATCCAACACGGTATTTCAGCAAGACAATCTCAGACTGCATGTCGCACGGCAAATTCGTAACAGTGTAACTGGAATTGACATGCTTCCCTGACCGTAAAACTGTCCAGATCTGAATCACATCGAACACCTGTGGAGTCTCATTGAACATGACATGAACTGAAGACAACTAGCGCACAGCCGTGGATGTGGCTTGGCAACGGGTACTTCAGGCAACCATCAATGGATTACTTACAGCTACGAAGTGCTATTGCAGACGAACCTCATATTCTGATATAAATATCATGCAGCTATAATGATAAAAAAAAGTACCATTAAACAGATTTTTACTAACTTAACTTTTTGTACAAATTGTTTCATTAAAAAAAATCTTATTTTTTCAAATAATTACCATCACTAAAAAAACAATGAAAAAAATTCTTGCCACCAATTACTCGAAAAACATCAATACTTTCCTTCTTAGTTACATAATACTTGTGTAATGTCATTGAATATGTGAAAAAGTTCTGCGTGCGGTTTAAATCCGAAAAATTACCCGATTACAAAACCGCAAGACAATTATTTCGCCTTTTGTAGAATGCTTATAAGAAACAGCCCAAGGGTAAAAGTACTAGATTGTCAGTTGAAACAAAATTTCCCCTCAGTGAGATTATTTAGACCATTAATTAGCTGTTGTATTTTACTTATTTAATCCGCCGCTTTTTCGACGTATTTTTCTACAGCAAAAAACACCCATTGCAAACAAAATTATACCTGCTCGGTCAAAAATTAACTCTACAAAAACAAAATGGCGAAACAAAACTAAACAAAAAGAAAATAATAAAAAAGAACGCGCTTTATCTCGAACAATCCCACGCCATTATGAAGGAAAGGAAAACGAACGGCACGATGTCCATTCCCACTCAAAAATGGAATTTTTTCTCTGAGAGATTGTAAAGATTAGAATATATATCCAAAGCAATCCTTCCATATATTCTGTCAAGCTATTCTTTAGCAATTTCATTCGCCATCTAGTAATTTTCTTCTTTCTTTTATATCGCAGGTGAAAGTGTTAAAGAATTGCACAATGTGGCACGCTTGGAACAATGTATTGTTCTACCTCGTACTTAGGTTTAAGTTTTGCGCGGGAAATTTTCAGTGGCCTTTTTGTAGTTGCCAGCTGCGGCCATTCTAGCGTTACTAAATTACACGAAAAAGCTATTTGTCGGCAAGTCACGAAAACCGTTGAAGATATCCAAATCATTTAAATTTTAATAGTTAATAGGCCTATTTCCTTATTCACTCTCATTTTAAGGAGTAGTCAACTGGTTTTACATTCTATCATTCTCCCACAAAAACAAATTAACTAAGTTTTTTTTTATATCAAATCGTTGAATTTGTTTTGAAAGAATGTTTCATTTTTTTCTTCTTTTTATTGCATCTTAAATGATGCTGGCAAAATAATTCGATATAAAATGGAACAGTATAAACCGTTTTTTTCTTTTAAAGATAAACAAAGAAAATAAAACTATGACTCTGAATGTGTAAATGTTTCGCTTGATAATAGATTCGTTAAAATGTAGTTGCTGGTAAGACAAACATATATAGTATTTATAAAGGAGTGTAATTATTTTATTGAAATTAGTTTTTCAATAAAATTGTAAACTAAATTCTTTTTCCAAGTACTATACTTCAAGCCAGTCTTTAAAGTAATAACCAGATTCACGATCTTTAAAATGAAACATAATTTATACACACTTTATTCTAAAGATAAATCTCTTAAAAAATATCTAATAATTTGAAAACGGAACTCATTATTTTGATTTTTTTTAAATTTTAAAATATTTAGAAACATTCTATAAAAAAAGTGAATTGATCTTTACTATACAATATCTGACAATCAAAAAGAACTTTTAGTTTTAAGAGCTAATATATCTTAAATAGCAATAACTTAATTTTTTATTTTTTATTTTAAAGAAAATATATTTAATTAATTATTGTAGAAAAAGGCTTTCAGGATAATGTTAAATGTTGGTATTCCTTTTCAAGTTGTCTTAAAATTTCAATGGATCATAAAATAGGAGCTTCAAATGTTACTTTCAAAAGGTGAAGGATTCTTATGTAATGAGAAAGATAGAAAAAAAAAAGGTTTTTTTTAAACAATCAGAATTATATTTATAAACAGCGGGATTTTTTTTTTAAATTTAACTGATGTATTTGTAACATTTTATTCTAAAGTCGTTTTTCTAAAGTCGTTTTATTCTAAAGTTTGTTTTTGCATCCAAAACTGAAAAAGAAATATAAATATGAGTCATCTAAGAATATGCTCACGGTTCTGATTTCAGATATCGGCTCAAGATATCTGACAAGTTTGTTTTAAAATATATATATATATACGTATAAAAAATATAATCATCCTTATAATGCATTACGTCGATCGCGATCGACCGATGGACCACCATGGTAATTTAGGGTGACCGCCTGAAGATTTTAGCAGGTAGTAATTATAAATGGAAAATTCAAGATTGGCTGTCAGTACGCAGACTATAAGTCTTCTACTGACTACAACAACGAAAACTAACCTTAGATAAAAAATGTTTTACTTTTTAATGTATTTTAAATCGTTTCATAATAAATGCATCATTTGATATTATTTTTGTGGCTATTATTATTATGTTTGTAGCTTGCGTTTTGGTTTAAACGCGGTTTTAAAAGAATTGTTACAAAAGGTAAGTACATATTCCCCGTATTTATTATTAAGTTATAATAATAACCTTTTCTCCTTACCTCACCACACCTACTACATTGGGCAGTGGCGCACACAAAAAATTTTCAAGAAGGGTTGGGGGTGGAGTGTCGAAGGTCTACCATTCTCGAATCAGTACTCGATACGTAGCCAAATATATTTTTTTGATTTTGTCGATTGTAGGGAACAAAAAACATGAAAAAATAAATTACTGAATAAATATAATTAGCATTAATTAATAAAAAATACTTCATTACATTTTATGTTCTTTTTACATGGGATTATAATCAATCGGGGGAAAAAATCAAGGATTATGAGGGAGGGTCCGGACCCGTGGACCCCTCCTCCCTTGCGGACGACACTGACATTGGAAACCTTGAAAATATTAGAAGTAGCCCGCGCGCGTACCCTGGAAAAATCTGCCCACCCCTGTTATAATGCTTTTCAACTTCTATAAATATATATGTAAGGGTTATAGTTTTAATTATTTCTGAGAATTAATCGAGATATCTGGATAGAATTGATTCTGAATTAACTGATCCTTATGTAAAATGAACACACTGTTATAAATTATGGTAATTAATACTAATTTGATTGGTTTCAGGAATCCGTATATTCAGGTAACTCAAAGAATAAATAAGATACAGGCTCGTGGTGTGATTAAGCTCCTTCGTTTGAATGGTTACAGAGATGGAAAACAGATTTTTCTAATTTGTCGCATGTCACTCACAATTGATGATTGTACAATGAAGAAAATTGACGATTAACCTATTTGAACGAAGAGTAAATATCCAAATCACGATGAATAAGACTGATGTTAGTTTAGAGAGTGCGGGAAAAATTATTCAACAACTGCACGTGTCAAAGAAGTCAACACAATTACAGATTCTTTTCAGAAGCAACCACAGCGTGGCTTGTGAAAAGCGACGTGGAATCTTTAAGAGCAAGACAAACAGGGTTTTTTGTGAGGTCATATAGTAAATATGAATCCATCTAGTAAATACTGATTCATCAATAAGATACAGCCATCAAAGAGATGAGCAAGAAGGGTAAGCACAGCACAATCCTCTGTCTAATCATCTCTCTCCAAGGAAGATAAGGGACAAAGTCTGCAAGGAATGTTGTGACACAGCCATCTGTCGATAGCTATGTCTTGAGGGTTCCGCGTAAGTTAGAGGTGTGGGATTATCGGAAGGATATGAGACATTCTATAATTTTTAATATGACTTTTATTAAGAATTTAACTTAAATTACTTATATAACGAACAAACTTATATCAAGTGAGAATAAACCAAAGTACGCCAATTTAATTAAGTCAGATCGCGCAATTAGATCACTTATCAATATAACTAATTATCTGCCTAATCTCGCTTCAATAATATACTAGCGTTCAGAATACAATCTTCCTACCTTAGAGGAATAATCAACGATCCTGATACTTTCAGGTAGACTGATGTGCTCGTGTGCAATAGTTGCTCCTTGTATATATTAGCGAGGGTGGGCGTCTCCGTAGTAGCCGTCTAATCGCACTTCCACCTATTCCGAACTAAGCTTTCTCTAAAATTGCCATTTTTGCTCACTAAACTTTCTATCCTTTTAAAGGTTATCTTATTTGCATTGTTGCTTCGTTTTTACTTCTTGGATATGGGTTGGAAAAGTTTTGCCATTAATCGTGGCCGTCAAAGAATGTAGGATTATGTTAGAAGAAGAACGCGAGAGATGTCACAATGTAATGCTGTATGCTTATTTCGACTGCTGTGTAGTATTCTTAACAGGGTACCTGGAAGAGATTCAGCCTATCATCACGGTATGATCATCAAAGGTGTCCAATTTTGTACCAGCAATGCACTCCCACCTTCTCGAGGTGTGTTTGTGGGGTACGGCTTTAAAATCTCCCTATTTCTTCGATCTACCCCAAAAGACTTTCTTATTCCCATAATTCGAAAACTCATTTCAGACAGGGCCGATTTAAGCTCATTTCGAGACCTGGGGGCAGAAGATCTGCAGAACCCCTTGGCACTGGAGGATCGAAATTTATTACCAGAAATTCTGGTTAAGTTTAGCTTATCCGAGCCCCGGGCCCCTGGGCACCCGCCCCAAGCACGCAATTGAAAAATTGGCACTGATTGTAGTTTTGCTGATTAGAAAATACAAATGACGTCATTCAACAATAAATTTTGATGCTGACTTTTCAGTCCTACAATAACACTCTATGAAAGGTCAAGAAAGCTCGGTAGAAATGTATGTCTTTGGATGGGGAATATGTAGAGATGTCTTAAGAATACCAAATAAAAATTAAGATTCTATTTCGATTGTTTTAGTAATAATTAAGACTAAAGGTTATTTTCGTGTACATATATATATTAGACTTAGGGAAAAGAAATCCATTATTTTTGCATGAAATTCAAGACTTTATTTAATACATTTCGAACTCTCCGATTTAGGTCAAATACGCACCGTTTTGTTGTATAATTTGTTGCCATTTTAAAGGTATCTTCATAATGCCTCTCTCATAGAAGTATTGGACCTTACTGGCGAAAAACTCTAGTAATCGATTTTCCCAATCTTCTGTTGATCCCAATTTCTTATCAACCAGGAAGTTTTGCAATACGAGAAAGAGGTAGTAATCGCTTGGTGCCAGATCCGGACTATATGGTGAATGCATTAAAACTTCTCAACCAAGCTCCCAGAGTTTCTGGTGAGTTACTACATACATGTATGGTCTGGCGTTGTCCTAATGGAACACAACACCTCTTCTATTGACCAATTCTGGCCGTTTCTGGTCAGTTGCTAGCTTTAAACGATCCAGTTAATGATAGTAGAGATCTGAATTTAGTGTTTGACCATAGGGAAGGAACTCATAATAAATTATTCCTTTCCATTCGTACCAAATGTGTGTGTTCTACTGTGTATTTGGTGGGGGCTGGAAAGGAATAATTTATTATGAGTTGTTTTTGTATGAGTTGTTTTTACACTAAATTCAGATCTCTACTGTCAACAACTGGACCATTTGAAGCCAGCGATTGACTAGAAACGTCCAGAATTGGCCAGCAGAAGAAGTGTTGTTCCATCAGGACAACGCCAGGCCACACATGTATGTAGTGACTCGCCAGAAACCTGGGAGCTTGCTTGGGAAGTTTTAATGCATCCACCATATAGCCCGGACCTGGCACCAAGCGATTACCCTCTTTTTCTCGCATTGCAAAACTTCCTGAGTGATAAGAAATTGGATTCAAGAAAAGATTGTGAAAAAAAGATTACTAGAGTTTTTCGCCAATAAGGACCAAAACTTCTATAATAGAGGCATTATGAAGCTACCTTTAAAATAGCAACAAATTATACAGCAAAACTGTACATATTTAACCTAAATCAGACAATCCAAACATTTTAAATAGTCTTAAATTTCATGCATAAATAATGGATTTCTTTTTCCCCAACCTAATATATACACACTCATGGACAAAAAAAATTAGCGCACTAAGAAGAAGTCATCAAAATGAAACGAAATTTTACATACGTAATGACTACTTTGATATAAGTAAATGATTAGAATATCAAAGAAAAAGGGTCATTTATTTCTGAGAAAAAGGCAAAAGAACGGAGGATTTAATACCCTGTTGAACATCTTCTAGAGCGAATACACAATGCGATACGATCGGGCATTGAGGCATACAAGTTCTGTATGATGTCTGTATGTTGTCTAGTTCTTTCAAAATCGTGGGATGCCGAACTCGCAATCCCAAATGATCCCAGATATGCTCGATTGGAGACAAATCTGGGGATCGGTCAGGCCAAGGAAGGATAGTAACAGTGTGGGACAGCTTGTGACACTCTTTCAATGTGAGACCGAGCATTGTCTTGTTGAAAAATGGCTCCTGGGAGTCGTTGTATAAGTAGCAACACATGTGGTTGCAGGATGTCATGGACATACCGCTGGGCTGTCATGGTGCCATGGATCAATACTAGAGGTGACCGTATAATATAGGTAGTGGCACCCCATACCATCACACCAGCTGTGGGAGTGGTGTGTCTCAGTAAGGCAAAGGCAGAATTGAGGCGTTCACCACGGGGTCTCCACACACGAACACGATTGTCATCACTGCTGAGATTGAATCTGGATTCGTCGCTAAAGACGACCTAGCTCCATTCAGCTGCAGTCCAGTTTCCTCGTGTTCGGCATCACTTCAAACGGAGGCGCCGATGGGTGGGCGTCAAGGGCAGCACAAGTAATGGGCGCCGCAATCCCAAATGTCCTTCATCCAGGCGCCTTTGTATGGTTCGAGAAGACACAGGGGCCCCTAGTGAAGGAGCTACCTGTGTCTGGATGGAGGCCGATGAAAGAGTTGGCTGTACGCATGCATTTCTTACGATATGGCAGTCTTCTCGACGACTGGTCTACCGAAGGGTCCTGAGCCTGGTCTTCGTGTAAATAACATCTCTCAGATCCACCAGTTCCAACACCTCCTCACAACACAATCAGAGTGGCCTAAATGACGAGCTACTTTCCTAGCTTACCAGCCAGCTTCCATCGTGCCTAATGATTCCCCCCAAACTCGACAGCTGCTCATACTGCCATCGAAAACGGTGCAATGGCGTGTCTACTTCAGCTCTTTCTGTAAACGATTCAGCACACTCAAACAAGCTTTGGTTATCTGTTTTATACTCCACGGAGAACAACGTTAAAGGCCTTTTTTTTTCATATGCTGATTTTTTAAGCATAATTCCTCAAAAATCTCCTTTAAAATGAGATCATTGTTAAATACATACGTTATCGGATATCAAAATGTGTATAATTTTGTTTTTACTAAACGTAGTGCCAAAATAAATTTTTTTTTTAATTTTTAATAAAATACTCAAAAACAATTTTAGAATTCCATCCCAAGCCTTGCTTTTACCGAATGTGAGCTCCAAAAAAGTATCATACCCCATTTAGAAAAGGTAAAGAATTCCAAATATAATTTTTTACTTACATACTA
This sequence comes from Trichonephila inaurata madagascariensis, assembly GCA_019973955.1. Taxonomy (NCBI): domain Eukaryota; kingdom Metazoa; phylum Arthropoda; class Arachnida; order Araneae; family Nephilidae; genus Trichonephila; species Trichonephila inaurata. The sequence goes on from BMAV01009935.1 coordinate 95,100, forward strand.
TTAGCAAATCTCAATACAGTGGGTGATCGGCTAACGAGCACTTTCACGAAAGATTTTTGTGTTCGAATAACGAACACATATTCGGATAACGAACACTTTCAAGAAATATTTTTTGTGTTTAGACAACGAACGCATATTCGGATAATGAACAAAACGAATTATAACGAACACTTAAAAACACTGAAAAAAAATTAATATTAAACATTTGTTATCATTGTTCATCATCAAAGAATGGCTATTTAACGTTTGTGCCCCGAGCATCAAGGACTACCTTGATACCAATGACTTGCCGTTGAAAGCACTGCTGCTATTGGAAAATGCACCAGGACCTCAAAAGATCTTAAAGATAATTTGTTGACAGATTTTCCCTGGCTGAGAGTTCAGTTATTACCTCCGAATACGACTTCGCTGATTCAGCCGATGGATCAGGAGGTTATTGCGGCTTTCAAAAAATTGTACCCTCGCGCGCTGTTTCATCGGTGTTTTGAAGCATGCCAATTCTCCTCAACAATGACTTTAAAAAAGTTTTGGAAAGAAAAATTTGACATTCTTGAAGCTATTCGTATCATTCAAAAGGCGTGGTCAGAAGTCACACAGCGACAGTTGATTTCTGCTTGGTGGAGGCTGCGTCCATCCTTCGTTCAAGGAGACGGAGGTGATCAGGGAGATACCCCTGAAATTATGGATAAAATTTTGACAACTGCTAGAGATCTGGAATTGGAGGTGAACGAGGATGACATAGAAGAGCTCATAATGGGACATGAAGATGAACTGAAGACTGAAAAACTCCAAGAAATTTTGAATGAAGAACACCAAGAAACACAGCGAAATGTGTCTCCTTCTGAACAAGAGGAAGACGAAAGAGGACCAATGCCAACATCTGCTATTAAAGATCTTTTGAAAAAGTGGGAGGATGTCCGAGCAATGGTCTTAGAATGACACCCAAACCAAGCTGATGTCAGTAGGGTTGGGGATCTTTACAACGACAATGCTATTAATTACTTCCGGAAAATCCTGAAAAAGAGAGAAAAGCAATCGACATTGGACATGTTCTTCAACGCCCCATAAGCAAAAAATGAAAAGGACCGATTAATATACAAAACTATATGTATGTATTATTTTTTTAAAAACTTACTAAGAAATTATACATTTTTTTAAATTTAATTTTTAGGGTCTCCAGAACGAATGAATCGATTTCACATAGAAGTCTATGGTGAATCGATGATCGGTTAACGAACAATTCGGATAGCGAACATAGTCTTGGAACGGATTATGTTCGTTAACCGATCACCCACTGTATATTCCCTAACATATGCAATGTAAAATTCATAATTTATTTTTTTCAAAAAAGGAGGGAGAGAAAAGAAGTATACTCTAATAGTGACTGCCAATCGATTATTAACCAATACGCAAGAGAAATATAAAGATTGACTCGAGTGAAAACACTACACTCCGAACAATCAGTTCTGGAACAAATAGGGAAGTCTCTTATAGTTTTTATAGTGAGAGTGAAATACAAAATTTATATTCATCTGGTGTTTACAGGCAATTAACCTAATCATCATATCCGGAAGTGTTTATATAGAACATTTGGTGACAGAGAAACGTCCAATTAAGTTCTAGAACTCTCAGTGCCATCTTGTCTTAGATCTAAATACGATACAGCCGTATCTAAAAGCCGCACACTAGGTTGAAGACAATGACATATCGCTTTTTGGGTAAGCTTCATTGAATTGTGTATATCGATGAAAGTAAGACACACACAAAAAATTAAATGCTTTTCTATATTATTCAGATGAAGGATTAGCTTTTCTCGTAATAAAATGAAAATTCAAACCCAGAACTTAGAAGAATGTTTCAATACGATATCAGAGTTTTATTTTTTTAAAAAAAAAATTCATAATTAAGAGTCGAACAATGAAAAAAAGAGTCCTCTCTAATAGTTGAATGAATATTTTCTATAAAGTTTAATGTGTGCGTGAATGCTCTTCTGTGATTATAAAATGGACTTTTAAAAGCTTCCTATCAGCCTAAAATGCTTAATTCCTTTTCAACAACCGAAAAATTTAGTAATAAACGAATATTCGTTATCAAAGGTATATTTAATTTTGTTGACATTGAGAAAATGTACTCCTCTGACAAAAATAGAACGAGAATAAATCCTGAGAAAAATTCTGAATTTAATCCGCAAGCAAATTTAAAGAGAACAAGATTGACAAAGGAACCAAAATCAATCTTAAAATAGGAAGGAATATTTTTTAAGGAGGTATTTTTAAGAAATTTTATAACAGAATATTTGATTAAATAAGAATAATGTAAGAGTTATTAATATTATTATATGTAATTTATAATCATGGATTGGATCATTTTCACCGTATGTACTGAAGTGTGAATGGTACCTTTAAAATTCTAAAATAACATTAAAGCAGAGCAGTTATGATAGAAATTTACTCATTTTGTGTGAGTCAAAAGAAAAATATTTGCGAGCCCTAGCCTTTAAATGGTGATCTAATTTCAAAAAATTATAAAATTCGTAGAAGCAAGAAGCTTACGTAAGACTGATTACGAACTAGGAATAGGCATTTTTATTAAGCTAATTAATTCCCAATCCTCATCTTACATTAAAATTAAAGAAAGAGAGTTTTAGCATCAGGTAAATATGAAAAACAGCTTAGAAAAAGTAAGAAAGAAATGTATGTAGCAATTAAAGTATATTTTCTGTAAGAATAAATTCGTGTAAAAGTAAAGATCGTGTAAATTCAAGTAAAGATCATGTCATTTAACCCTCTGACCAGAACATTTGTCTCTCAGACGGAGATGATTTGCTTTGTTGCCTGTAAATAACGCTGTGGTGTGATTTTTGGGGTGGGCTACCTTGACATCTTCAGTTGGACTCTACCAAGTGAGAGGATCACGTGGTGGAACATGGCGATTTTTTTTCAACTCACGATATGTGCGATTTTTCTCATCTATCACGGTCTATCTCAGTATCTATATTCCTATAGTTTTTTTTATTTTTGGTATTATTATTTTTAATTATTTTTACGTGAATATAAATAATTTCTAATCAGTTTTTATAAAAATACTAGTCACAGTTCTTGTGATAAAAATATATTAATATAGTGTGCCTCATAAAGACTTAAATATTAAAAATTCTACTCAATTTCATGAGCGATAAGGACATTTAAAACAGTCCTTAAGGTAATAAAATTTTAAAAAAAATTGCGTACCCACCTTTCAGACGGATGTTTCTAAGAGCGGCAAAAAAAACTGATGTTCCGGCCAGAAGGTTAAAACAGTGGTTAGGGCTTTGAAATTTACAGTATCAAATTCTCCTCTTGATTGAATATAAAAACGTTTTTACATGCAGAATTACAAAATGTAGTTCAACTATATTTTAGTACATTCGCACCAACTCAGGGAAATGCACATGGGATCTCTAAAACTGGAATTCAAAGAACAGAATAAAATATTTTAAATAAAGTAGCGAATTATGAATGAATACATCTTATACTAGTTACATAAAAGAGAGTTAAAAATATACAAATTACATATGCATGTATATACGTAGTAGGATTCAAACGTTCCAGGACTGAGTTTATAACTTAAAAAGTATTACCAATTAAACTGTTGAAACACATCCTCCTAAAAAATAATACCCTTGAATAACAACACACTTTTACCATGGCTTGTTAAGGTCATCGAAACATTTCTGGAATCCCTTTTTAGCCAAGGCCTTTAATTCAGCCTAACCTCCTCTGCAGATTGGTCTTCCTTTAACATGCGGGAAACGATATGTTGACACAACCTATGCATGTTAAGATCCTTAGTCAGAATCCATTGACATGTGGCGGAGGATATCTCAACTGATTCTGCTATTGTTTGAAACCTGTTCTTACGTACCGCCACAGAAGCCTTTTCGGTGTTTTCAGCGGTGCGAGAAATCTATTCAGGTTTTAGAGCGTTTGTCGTCTTCGACAATTTCCCTGCCTTCTCAGAAACATCGATGCCCCTCAAAAGCTTGCGTTCAAGTTAATGTATCTCAGCCTTACACCTGCTTCAAAATTGTGTAAGTCTCCATCGCACTTTTCCCCAAACGAACACAAAAATTAATATCCATTATCCACTCAACAAACGCAATTTCTTTCAATCGCCGATGACTAAATACATCCGTCAACAAAATACGTTGCCATGGTGACCCACAGATCACGTGATTCGGAACAAACTTTTTTTAGAAAAGGGGAAGAATGCAATAACACAGAAATGTTATTGTAGTCGCTCTACTGCAAAAATTTTCCACGCTATAGGCTCAGTCCGGAAACTTTTGAATCCTACTAGTATATCAACAATCAATCTAAATGAAATAAAAAGGAAATAAGTGCAGAAATTGCTATTTCCTAAAAACTTATGTTTGCCCTGTCTTAGTTGCAACTTGCAACTCTGAAATGATTTAAAATACATTATTTGAAAATGTCCAAACAATGAGATTTATTAAAATCCATAGTTTGCCTAATAATCAACATTTCTGAATCTGGTCAAACATAAAAAAATAGAATTATGTTGGAATGGAAAAAGGTGCCATTCCAAAGTTGTGGAATCGATTCCAAAAAGTAGAGAATGTTAGATGTTAATTATGCAAAGGTCGACCATTTGTTATTACAGCAACTGATGACCAATACCTCCTGCTAACAATATTTCGAGACAAAACAGGCAATGCTACTCAGCTTCAAAAGCTTTTGGCAACAGGATGGATGATGTCCAGCCTACATTCCGAAAGGCCTCATCATAGTGGTCTCTATAAACTTAGGCCCATGATGTGTATTCCATTGACTTCAAGAAGCTGAAGAAAGTGGGCTGCTGAACAACTAAATTGGATATAAGGGGTTTGGTGCTGTTTACTGTGACACGTCCCTATTTAGTATAGAGATTACACTTTATAGTGTGAACTGGTATGGAGAGAGTGAATTAGAGTGTGTGAATATATTAACGACGCCCTTTTCAGCTACTCGAGGGCTTTTGGCGATGGACCACGTAATTTTGAACCATGGTCAAGTAATGAGAGTGACATCTGAGCTGGCACTCCCGCCCCCCATCTCCTTTCACGCCACACCAACGGGAAGACGTTTGAGACTCGACATATTTAACATGAATCAGCCCCCTCTGCACGGCGGTTCTTCAGCGGTACTAGACTTATTTGCATATTTTCTCTCACTCATATATGTACCTGTCCTTTTCTATAAAATAAAATTGGCAGCTATCGTTTTAGCATAGGTGTTTTTAAAGTTCGTTATTATCATTCAAATGAAGTATAAATTTTATTATTAATGCCCTTTTTTCATGGCAAGTTTCGGAAACATGTTGTACCTTAACTTTTGGAGGCCAGTGTAGTTGTCTAGCTCTGTTCTATAAGTTTAGGAGCCCTATAGAGGCACTCAATAGAATTGGTCTTCAGCTACTCTGTCCCATCAACTCCTGATTATTTGTTCGCACAGACCGTCTGTTGCACATCTTTAATTGATTGTCACTGCTATTTGATCAACAACTAGCGAATCTGGTAACACTGACTATTCTCTACTCCGACAGCGTTGATCCCATTTATTAAGATGATGTCTTTCACTATGCTGCCTATAGTGGAGGCATTGTCTTAAATTATATATTATTGACACATTCTTGATACTTGGATCAAGGAAAGTTGAATTCCCTAAGAACATCCCAAATGCAATGCCTCATATGTTTAACTCTCCAACTAGCAAAAGTCATTTCCTTTCCTTCATACGGCCGAAATCACACCTGAAAACCTTTCACATGAATCATTTGGTTATAAATGAAAACCTTAACCATGCAATGCCGATTTATGCATTACTTACGAAATACTACTGTTATACAGATATATCCAGGTTTTTTGTCACTCTGTGCGTCAACAGCGTACGTATATTATATCAGAAAAAAACAGCGTATACAGTTAACAATCAATAATATTGTATGATATTTTTAGCACTAAGAATAATAAGGAGGGAAAAACAATATCTAGTGTTGCAAATTTTAAAATGTGTACAGTTTTTCTCTCCCACTGCAATAAATAATATTTTAAATCCATACTGGGGTTGGGAGGGAGTTCGAATAATTATGGCTTTTGGTTCTTGAATATGAATTTTTATATGACGGAAGAGTGGAGGTTCATAAAAAATAGTGTATCAACAGCTCTTCATAAGTCATGATTCGATAAGGTGTATAATCTAATAGTGCAGAGCAAAATGAGATATATAGCGCATTAAAGTAAAATCAAGATAAAAATTGAATAAAATATAATTATATAAAAATATAATTTACTTGGTTTTCTTAGAAGTATATAGTTCTGTTTAGGTAATTGCTTAAAATTCAAAGAACAAAAAATAGCATGCAAAAGTATTCAGAGCGACGGAAACCAGATTTCTTTGAAATTGACACAAAGCACCCCAATTTTAAAACTAAACAAGTAATATAAAAAGAATTAAGTCAATTCCTACTCAGATCCACAGAGAAAAATATTATTTTACCTACTTTTTTATCAAATAATTACAATTAACGTAAATATGTATATACATATGACAGAATCCAGCACGCAATACAGAAATTTTTCAGGGGGTCGGGGTCGAAAGTTCACCATTCTTGTATCATGCTCCTTTGATTTTGTCAATTTTCGGAACAAACACACTAAAAACTAAATTTTTGAATAAATAATTAGCATTAATTAATAAAATTAACCATTAATAACAAATACTTAATTAATTTTTACGTACTATACACTTAGAATTATAATCAATCGGAAAAATCAAGGCTTTGGGGTCCGGACCCCAGACCCCTGTGCGCCACTGACAGAATCCCAATATTAAAAGGCAATTAATTTTCATTAATTATCATTAAAGTATCCAATTGTCATCCAAAACAACCGTGTATATAAAATTTCAATTCAATTAAATGCTTTAAAACGTGAGGGAGAAAATCTTTTAAAGTTTTGACCCAAGTCGCTAAAAATGAAGCCAATGTTACTCTGTATCTGTAATTCTTTAAATAATTAGGTTCGGTCAATTAATTTTAATTATATTTAAATTATCGTATTGTCGTCCAAAATAATAGTGTATATAAAATTTCACCCAAATGAGCGCTTTAAAATGTATTGTATTAATGACTGAAAATTTGAACAAGATATAAGAAGATTGTGAGCTAATAGTAGGAATTGAAAAAGAGAAATTTGAATTTTTATAACTTTCAAATAAAAATTATATATATTCAAAGCATAAGTTGTAGTAATGAAATTTTTAAAAATTATTCAATGCATAATTAATAGTAAAATTAGTAATAATTTTGCTTTATATTGTGGTTTGTGTTCTTCTTTATATAAAGTAAGAGTTTATATATGTGTATCTGTTTTTGAACAGAGTTATGTTAATATAAAATTTTTGTGAACTATATGCTAGCTATAAATCTATTACATACTTATTTTGTTTTGCTTTTGAAGAAAGTATTCTATTAACACAAATTATTAATTGTGAGAATTATTCCAAAAAGTACTTTAATTAAGCCTTTTTTTCTGTTATTCCTTCCGTTTTCTCTCTTTTACAGTCCGATACTCTTCATTTCATACATTCATTTTAATCTTAAAATAACTCAATGTATACATGTAGAATAATATTTGCTTTTGTAAAGCTTATTCCTTTATAAAATGAACAACAATTTCTTTAATTCTAGTGAAAACTTCTTACGTGAAGTCCCTTTTTAATTTTTTTTATCTCACCTATTTTATTCATTGTTAGTATTTCTGACCATTAATCAAATATCACAAAGAAAAGTTATTTGTATTTGAAGGTCACACTAAAAACCGTTTTATTTACTGGTATTTGTGGCCAAAATAAAACGAAACATTTTGTAATTTTTCCCCTTTTGTGTTCAGTTGCCCAACCCAATAGAGCATTCAATAAAAAGCAAATAAAAAAGAACTACTTTCGAACTTTGCACAACTGCCGCATTCCATTGTACCGCGCTGCATCTAACGATGTCAATGAGGACTGGAAAAGGGTGAAATTGATTTTTAAAAATCTCACTAACACTTCCATCGCTTATAACACAATAGATAAGGCAAAATGAAAAGATTGCTTACAGCAAAGAGACCCAAATACAAAATGAATTCGAGAAATACAGATTAGTATAGTATCTCGTTAAGCAAAATAATAGGTTTTTAGATCTCCGCCACTGACAAAAGACCCGATCTAAATTCCTGCAATACACGAACACGCATAAGTTGACAATCCAGAATTGGGGTTGGTGAGAGAAGGTATTGTATATATAACGGATTGGTTTATGCATTAGTTTGTATACAATCCAAACACCAAAGGATAACTTGCAACAGACTTTGTGTCGGAAAATAGGATTTGTTAAGACTCAGCTATGAAACTGGTAAGAGCATATTCAGTTATTGTGATTTCGGATTTGTATGGTTGGGAAAGTGTTGAGGACATCTATGGCCTCTTCAATATATTCAGTTTTTTGATTTATCATGCTTTTATATTTAAAATAAAAATGTCTTAAATGACTTAGTTTTAATAATTTGACATTTTACTTTATCTGAAAAAACCTCTAACGTTTATTCATTCTTCTGTCTTAAAAATCGGAAAATCTTTTAGAATATTAACGTTCAAGTTTTTGTTAATATATAAATTTCATTAAAATATTCAAATATTTTACCAAGACATCTTACAAAAAGTTTAATCTCTGAAGTCTTACGAAGAGTTCTATATTCTTCGTCTACAGTAGTTGAAAGGGCATTCTCTATTTAAAAGTCACGTTTGTGTGTTTACTTATCAAAGAGATACCGGTTCCTCTTAAACATAAACAAATAAGAAAAAAGCATTTTCATGCTTCGCTCCATAGTTACTTCGTTATTTGTTGCCAGTTGAAAATGATCATTTTAATTCTGCAATCACTTCAATAAGTTTGTTTTTAAGAGATCCTCACATTACATTATTTAAAAACTGAATAACATTAAAAAATGATTTTTTAATTATTTTAACCTTAAATGGGAAAGGGTGGTTTAAGTAATTGTTATTAAACAAATTTAGAAGATAAAAATGCAGATCCATTACAAAATGAAAAAATAATTAATATATCCTTTAATAAAATTAAAAATAAATAAATGTTTTATACATTTCTTTTATATAGCACCAAAATAGTAAATTTTTTCCCAAAAGCAACTATTTTTTAATCGAAACAATTTAAAATCTTTTTTTGTTATACTTCTCATAAAAAAATAATTACGGTCTTCGTGCTTGGGAATTAGCTAAGTTAGTTTAATTTATGTAAAAATATTTGTTCTGAACTCTTTACAGTAGATTAAAAAAATTAATGAACTTAAAAGTATATCGAATTTAATTTTATGCTTTAAATTTTATACACAATTCAGCATTAAAAATATTTATCTGTTTAACAAAAATATCCCAAATTACTAAACATAATCAGAAAAAAATAATTATTATCTTTTAACTATTAATTTCACATTTTAAAATCAAATCTCTCAATTATATGTAACTTAAGGTATCCGACTACGTTCGGAAACGTGATTTTAAAAAAGCGCATAAATGGATAATTTTCATGATATTTAGTGTCACTTAGATTAGAATACATGTATAAAATGGTTTTAAGAACATTATGATAAAAAACTTATTTAAATACAATATTTTGGCAAAAAATTAACTTAGAATAACCTTTTTTCAAAATGTTCTCCTTTTATGAAAAATACTTCTATTATAATAATATTTTGCCTGTATATAGCTCAGGCCTCTGTACAGAGGCTCAACTATGATTTTTGAAAAATTCACATTATTTTCAGAGTTACTACCAACTGAAAATAATTATTGGCGTTTTTTTCTTAAAATTTCTCCCTTCTGTTGTAGTAAAATATGGATAATTCAATTCTAAGATATATCTTTCAAAAATTCTACTTCAGCCTCTGTACAGAGGTCTAAGCTATATACAGACAACATATTATTATAATAAAAGCTTTTTTAATAAAGGGAGAATATTTTGAAAATTGGTCATTCTATGTTCATTTTTTGTCAAAATATTATACTTAAATAATTTTTAATTGCAATAATATTCTTAAAATAATTTTATATATGTTTTCTAATCTAAGTGACACTAAATATCATTAATATTATCCATTTATACGCTTTTGCAAAATCACGGTTCCGAACGTTGTCGGATACCTAAAGCGATTAATTTAGATATTAATTATCAATTATACAGCAGAATTGAAAATCTAAAATATTTTTGTTTTGGCGCTATACAAACAGCGCAATGATATTTGAAAATACCCTTCAAATTTGTTTTACGAAATTTAAAAATTCGTAGTAAATCAGATTATAAGAATGTAAATTTGTCAAAAGTTTTAAGAATATATTAAATTAAAAATTTGATCTAATAACAGTACAGATCACATTGTGAGGAATTACTTTAAATTGTTGTTATTTTTATTTCATTACTTAACTAAATATGTTTCACATTTACTTTATAGTTTGTGGTTGCATTCTTTGCCTGTGTTGCCGCTGTCTACAGCCAGCATCATGGACACCACTACGCAGATCATGGAGGTCATGACTACCTTGATTCCAGCCATGCAGTTCATAAACATGGACATCATGGAGCTTTGGAAGAACATGGTGACTCTGGATACGCCAAGCACGGACATCACGAGAAATCTGCTCATAAGGAACATGCTGAAAAAGCAGCCCATCACGATTTACATAAGAAACACCATGACAAAGGTTTCTATGAAAGAAACAAGGGACATGGATACGTGAAGGTATCATGTTGAATTGACAATTATATAAATATATAATTTTGTATTGATTGTAGATATGAGTTATACATCTTAAGGATTAACATTATTTTTTCAATCAAAACTTTTTTTTTAATTTTTTCAAATGGTACATCTTTTTTAATCACAGATCTCTTGAACATTTAATTAATTTAGACTTATTTGTTTTCTTTAAAAATAAGTTTAAAATATTTGTCTTAATATTTGACAATTAACTAAAATGCAGTATTTTTCTGCATGTTCTTATGTACAGAGTTCTTTTTTATATTCTTTTTAATTTATTCTTTACAGTCATCAGCTACAAAAATAGCGTAATATAAGTAAAAATAATTTTCTATCTTTTTTACCTTAAAAGAGAAATGCAATTCTTTGTAACTCTGTGGTTGCTGAATTATTTGCTTTAATCTAACTTAAACTTTTAAAATCTACTAATTCCATGTGAATGAAAATAATTCCTTAAACAACTCTAAAAAATTACCTAATTGTTGACATGTAAACATATAAAATGGTAACTTATAAAAACATTCATTTAGCATATTCTTTTAGAATATTTCACCCTCAAAGAATAAATTCAAATATTAGAACTGTATAGAATTTTCTCCATGTCTACATATCTTCAAACTTATTCTAAATTTACTCCAACAGCATATTAACATGTATTTCACCCTGCTTTCAGGCTTACGCTTACGACCACATCAAGAGCCACCATGACAAAGGAGCTTCTCATGATGAACACGGATACCATCATGCTCACCACGCCAGCGAAGGTAGCCACAAGCTTGATGATGATCATGCTCATGGTTACAACAAACACGCCAAAAAGGCCCACCATGGAGCTCATGGATACTCAGATGTTGCCAAGACCTTGAAGAAACATGGAGGTTACCACCACAGTTACGACAACAGGGGACATCATGCTCCAATCCCTGTTGTTGCCCACCATTCCTATGAACACGCTGCACCTGTTGCCTACAGCGCACCATTGTATTCCGGCCCTGAACATCATGCTTACCTTCATTAGATTGTAAGTAGTGACTAAATGTGATTTACATATATTCTTCATTTAATCAGATAAATAATGGACCACATTTATGACATAATAATTAATTGCTTATGGTCTTCAAAAAGAAAAGTCTTTAATTGTTCTTCAGAAAGAGCATTACTCACAGTGTAAAAATGAATTGTACATTCATTTCCATTTTTGTATTATATTTTACAACAAATTTAAAATATCACTTTTGTACTATTCCTATTGCTGTAAAGTCCATAATATACATCTAGGTCTTTATTTAGGTTATTCAACACTGCTTCAGATATAAATTTAAACTATTGTCAAAAAAGGTAAAATCCACACCTCAGTTAAATACAAGTATATTTTTCCGAAACACATATCCAGTTAAATAAATATTTAGCTGATTTATAAACTTTTAGTTGTATTATAAAGTAATTTGTGAGTTTTTTTAATATCACTTTCAAAGTAGTTTATTCGGTAACTGGATTTAATTTTCAGTTTAAGATATTTTAAACATTTGAATCTTTAATTTTAGTATTTCCTGAAGTGCATTTTTTTATTCGGTAACTTTAGAAAATAGATGCATAAATAATTTAATTTTAGAACATATAACAACAACTTAATCTTGCAGGAGCAATTATTATTTTTATGGTTCTATGAGTAATTACGTCGAAATACTTCTAAGATATAGCTCTCTCTTATCTCTAAAATAAAATTAGTCCCATATGATTATTGAGAACATTGCCAGTAATTAAGTATATTAATTACCTGATGTCTTAGAATCTTATACAGAAGATGGGTCAATATCACATTAAACATCACCCACTTGCACAGCTTAAACCAATTTTTAAAAAGAGTTGTAGATACTGATGTAAATGATTGTTTTTTGTGTACTTTAATTATCGGTGCTTACACCGATTTTACTTCTAATCACGACCTTTTCATCTTTTTTTCCTTACAAAAAGGTGAAGGATGCTAATATTTTATGGATTCAAAGATAATCTTTCTTGCACAATTCGACCTGCAATTATATATAAAACCTTTTTTCAATTTGCCGCTTAATATTTATGGCACATAAAAACCGAAAAACCAACAAAGGCGGCTTTTATTGAATTAATTTTTTTATTTTGTTTTTATTCGCCAAAAAGTATAATTTTTTTTCTAAGAAAAATATAACTTCTAAATGCGAAAGTAACTTGATTTTAAACCTTTGATAAGTTTGCTCATTCTATAAAAAAAGAAATACGAGTATTTTTTGAGTAATTGTATTGCAATAACAGTTAATGAACTTAATTAATTTCTTCTTTCTTTAATCTCCCCCGTTTTTTTATGAGATTATAAAAAACTAGCAGTAAATCTAATTGCTTGATCATTCTATTAATCTTCATAAAAATGATTTCAGGTATATTAGTTGTAAATAAGCTTAGTTTAAAACATGAATCACACACACACACTTGTGCGAATTTTCCCTTTTGCAAAGTACACTTTTCTGTAGAGTGAAATGCTTTTAATGGTTGGCATTTTTTATAACAGAAAATTTTCTATAGGACTAAAATAAAAAAACAAAGTAGGATATAACCTTTTACTTACTATTATATTGTTTTAGTATTGTTTGTAACTTTTCATTCGGACATTTGAAATAGAAATGCTTACATATTTTTGAAACTATCGCCAACTTTCTAGACAATTCGCCAAATTAACAACCCAAATTTTACATGTGTCGTATGCGCTGAATTAGTAATCAAGTGCTCCGTTTTATACAATGTCGCCAACAGGCGGCGATAATACGTAAATACCGAAATAGGTTTTAGGAAAGCATTTATTATAAGAGAAAATATACAGAAAATCTTGTACTTATGATAAGTATTCAAGAAGTAAAATTCAAAAAGGAGTGTAGAATGAATTTTTTTTAAATTATAATTACTTTTTGTAGCTGAAACTTGCAAATCATTCTGATAATCTTATGTCAATCTAACCATGAAAAATAATATTAAAAAAAAAAACAAATAAAAAATTGTTATTTTTTTTTAAATCATGATCTTGACTACATAAGTAAAATTATATATATAAGTAATATATGTAAGTAATGAATTCTTCAAGTTCTCTATATTAATACTAAAATCTAAAAAATGATTTAAAATTGCAATTTGAAATGAAGTTAACTTATGGAATATAGTCAACAAAACTAAGTAAGATTCAAACATTAATTTCAAATAAATCATATTTGCTTTTTTTTAAATAGGTTTACCATAATATTACATTTCAGAACCATTTTAACATTTCAATAAGTACTACGAGGGAAAAAAATCTAGTTTATAATCAGTTAAGAGTTGTATGCAAAGCTTGAAGTTCGATATATTCTTTAAACATAAAAGATTAAAAATGTGTAATTTCTATTTATTTTACTTGCAGGTTTTTCCTTACACTCCAAGGATGTATTTCCTACAAACAGGTATAAGGAAAAAATTTCCATATCCTGTACAACATCCGCTATTTATTTTTCATAGAACATAATGCAAATGTATGTTAACTCAGGACAACTTGTAATATTCTTGTATTATATGAATTATGAATAAAACGCTTTCTACATTTTTTCTGTCTCCCATTTTTTTTCGAATGATGCCAGCACAATGAAATAATTTCTATACATATTTTATATTTTTTGATAATATCTTAAATTATATTATTCTTTAAATGAAAAAATTCTGTCAAAAATTTTTAAGGAAAAAGAGAATTTGTAAGTGAATGACTTTATACTACAGTCTCATACCTATAATTTTACAAAATTTTAACAGAAATATATTTTTTGATTAAAAAGAATAAATATAAATACACGAAATCTATACAATACATAGAGCAAAAATAGTTATAAAATTAATAAATGCAATGCATTTACTTTTAAAATTTCTTTTTCGTGTTTTAAGAATCTTTAAGACACATTTTTAACGGTAGATAATTAAGAAAAGAAAAGAAATATTTACGATTTTAAAAAAAAAAACCTTTGAGGAAAATCACCATTCCTTCGTTTTGAATTTAATATCAAGCATTCAACTTTTAAAGATAATTAACTTAAAAAGTGGAAAGTTCTTGCTAATTTTAAAAATACATAGCATTTTTAAAACTTTAAAGAATCAAATAGAAAATAATTCTTGCGTACAACATCCAAAGAAATGAAATAGTTTATACTGATAATTTAAATAAATAAAAAAATATTTTTTAAGATATTATCAATAGAATCATCATTCAACTTTAATGGTATTAGATGCACTCGTTAAAATGAAATAAAGACAATAAGAGTATTTTATACCTATAATAATGAATTCAATAATAATTCGAAATTCGAAATAGCGTAACTCATTTAAGATGTACTACCTAAACCCATTTGATTACTTTTGTTATAACAAGATCATTGAAACTCAATTACGAATATATTCAATTTTGACTATTTTTAAAAAACTTTCACGGAAAGTGGTATAAAAAGCTATATGAGAAAATGATTTTAGAGAAATTGTTTTCATTTCAAGATTTTTCATTCAGAGAATTTAAGTATTGCTTATGAATGTCGTACTTTAAGACTAGACGAAGGTTATTAATGATGGACCTCGTAATTTTGAATCTCAACCAAGCGACGAGGACAACACCTGAGCTGACACTCTCTCCAAATTTCCAAGCTACTCCATTATAGATTTAAAGTGAATTAGCCCCTCTACATGACTGTTCTTAAAAGCAGAATTGCACAATGTTTTTAAATCAGAGTTTCTCAAACTGTGGAGTACGCCGCCCAGGGAGATGTGATATCACTGTAAGGGGGCGCAAGCTTTCGAAATGTCCAAAATAAAAGATTTAAAATAAGTATTTATTTACTGAAAGGAATCAAAACAAAATACATTCTGAGATTATAAAAATACACATTTACAATAAATATATCAGTACTTCGCTATATTTTTGATGATTAATTTATCAATATTAAATTGAAAATATGTTTAATAATTACTAGTGCCTCTCATGGGCTTTTCATATGCAAAATTTATTACTTATCTTGAGAGTTTGTATGGTTTATAATTAAAAGCGTATTATAGCTTTAGCGTTAAATTATATTTTTATTGCATTCACAATATATTATTATTGTATGAGGGAGGCGCGATGAAAATTATGATTGAAAATTGGGTTGCAAATATTGAAAGTTTGAGAAGCACTGCTGTAAATATCTGACTGATTTGGCTGATTATATATTTTGAAATATTTAATGATAAGAGATAATGGCTAATTCTATAAGAGAATATCTGAGACTTCTATATAAGACCAACTTTATATATAAAAACACCCTAGTAAATTAAGATAAAAGAAATTTGTACTTTTAAGCTTCAAAAAATATTTTTTCCTACAAATTTTTAACAAAGAATTTCACTATTTCATGTAA
This sequence comes from Trichonephila inaurata madagascariensis, assembly GCA_019973955.1. Taxonomy (NCBI): domain Eukaryota; kingdom Metazoa; phylum Arthropoda; class Arachnida; order Araneae; family Nephilidae; genus Trichonephila; species Trichonephila inaurata. Next base: position 111,381 of record BMAV01009935.1, read on the forward strand.
AATTTATACAACTACATGGTGGAAAACTTAAAAACAATGTAAAATTTGCGATAGCCATGAAATTGAAAAAAAGGGGAGGTCTGGAATCTAGGGGAACACGTAAGTCGTAGAAACTCTCGTATGCAAATATCGGGAAAAAAACGTAAAAGGAACGTGGGTGAGGGGGGGTTAGGGGGGCCAAAACCCCCTTTTGAGGGGGGGTTTCAAAAGGCGGCCGGGCACAAAATGCCTAACAGTAAATAAATGAGAGGGAAAAACAAAAATTTCTTTCGCGGCGGAAAAGCGTTCCCCAGGCCCAGCTGAAAAAATTTGGTGTCCCCCCGGGGAAAAAACTGGGGGAGCCGATTACATCCTGCGGTGAAAAATTTCCCCCCGGTTTCGCGCGCCTTGGAAACCGTCCAAAAACGGGTACAGGGTGTAGGGTTTTTGTGGCGCCAAAAAGGGGGGCCTTTCACCCCCGTTGAAGTGCCCCCTTTGAAAGAGGCCACCGAAACCTTTACGGGGGACAGGGCACAAAAACTGGAAACTTCCCAAGGGGCTTTCACGGTGAGGTCGGTTGGTACCAGAACATTCTAAGCGTTTTGTTTTGGGAAGATCGGCCCCGGTTTTTTCCCAGAACATCAAGGAAGACATCGTTACGGTGGTCCTGGGTTCTTGTCTGGGTTGGCATTATGCTGAACGGCGGAACTAGCTTCCCATTTTCGACAGAGGGTCTGTAACCGGGGATCCTATTGTGAGGAGTTACTTCTTCCCCCCTTTCATCTTTTCCGGGTGCCTTTGGCCCCCGACTTCATCTTTATGGATGACAATCCTGCCAATATCTTGCTGTTGAGGGCTGCTGGAAGTGAAAATCACTCGAAAAATTGGCCAGCGTGCTCCCCAGATTTAAATCCCATCGAAAAAGTGTGGGATGCTTTGGGGGAACATTGCCACAACCCCACATCATCCGGGTACAACCAACAACTCAAACAGATGTTGATTGAGGAATGGGCACTCCTACCAGAAATGTTACCACGGTTCTGAATGCGGAGACGGTGCAAAGCAACCATTGTAGTAAGGGGAATACCATAAAAAGGAAGATCTTCTTGTTGTTCTTCCTGTTGGATCGCAATCATGAGTCACGATACTATCGTTCAATGAAACATTTTTGTTTGATTACCGTTGCGTTGTATTCCTTTTTCAGCGCCGATGCTTTTGTCATCCTTTGTACATAATATTCTCCCTCATTTCTGAATTTCTGTCTCTCAGATGATTTTTCGTGAAGTTATGGCAATAAACCCACCTGTTGCTTAAGTTTTGCACACCAGTGTATAATATCAATATTATCATTTTATCAATATCTAATAAGGTTTCTTATGAAGCATTTTATAGTACATATTTTAAAACTCTGTTAAATAATTTCAGATAATGATTTTATTATTCAATTATCCTGTTTTTAGATGATTTAAAGAATGTTTTATATTCTTAAGTAATTTAAAAGAGTTTTCCTTTTGAAATTATCTTCATCCTCTTCTGTTTCTACAAATTACTATTTTGATACGACAAATCAAACTTATTTTGCTAATATATCAGTCTATTATTATCCCTATTAAATTCAAAATTTTAAAAAAACCCAAGCTTCTCATAATATAATCATTTTTCTTATATATATATCAGTTTTATTTCTTTCAGTGACATTGTTTTTCTTGGTTTGTTTCACTATTTCTAAATATGTTTCTAAACATTTCAATATGATAAAGATTTTTAATAACTGTTAATGAATAGTGATTTTAAAAATGCACCATGAAAGAAAACAGCATTATTTTTTATTTGAATGGAGATAATATCTCGGAACAAATGTTTTATTCGTATCTTACTAACCGATCAAGACAATGCTCATAATGGAGATGACAGTGTTGTGTTGAAAAGAAAACTTAAATTGTTTGCGATTCAAAAGGCAACACCACGAGGGAATCATTCAGTAAGCGTGAAATTTGCAACATGCGTAGGCCTCGATAAGGCATGCTAATGATTATCATTGAAAATTATGTGAGGTAATAGCTCCTCATATATGAGGATAAGGTGAAAAGTTCTCAACCAGATACAGAGATGGCTTTTCCATCTGCAAAATATTATGTTTCCTATCAGGGTCCATATGTCATTAGTTCGTATAAAAGTTTCAATTTATTCTCTCAAGTAGTTTGCGTACAATAATTTTCGTTCGAGTTTTTCGTTAAACGGGATAAACTTGAACATCAGACTGTCATTGTATTATTTACTGTGGATAGATTAACCCCACAAGAAATTCATTCGAAATTGACAAAAGTTTGCGGAAACTCTGCTCCTTATATATTAGCCTTTAAAAAGTGGGCAGCTGAGTTTAAACGCTGTCGCACGTCCCTCGAAGATGACTCCCGTGAAGAACGGTCAAAAGCCACAACCACACCGGAAAACATCGAAAAAGTGCATGATATCCTGTAAGTGAGTAAGGTAGCTGAAGCTCTGAGGAAATCGGAAGAAAGGGTGTGAAACATCTTGCTCTTGCACGAAGAATGAGGGATTTGAAAGCTCTGCGCAAGATTGCTGAATGCCGATCAAAAGTAACTGTTAACTGATTACCTTGAAAAAAGCTGAATAATCGCAGGTGAATATTACGCCAACATTCTTGACCAGCTGGACACCAAAATTTGCGAGAAAACACTTGGCTTGAAGAAGAAAAAATAATCTTTCACCAGGACAATGCACCTGAATACAAGAAACGTTGGTGATAGGAAAAATGCGGGATTTGCTGCATGGTTTACTCGGACATCCCCCCATATACTCTCCTGATTTTGAACCTATACACTTCCATCTGTTCCTAAACTTGAAGGAATCTGTTTCAGGGAAGCGCTTCGCTTCACAGAAGAATTTGAAAGGGCCTTAGACGAATATTTTCACAGCCCCTTCCAGACTCTCCCTTCCGGGAAGAAATACTGATGTTGTAGAGACGCTGAACCTAGTGTTAAAACCATTTTTTAACTGAAAATCGCATTCTTTCATTGTCAGACCAAAAACTGTTCACCTTACCCTCATAATTATATAAAAGAGGACCAGAAAACTCGTCTTTACTGAAATTGTGTTTCCCACTATTTTTCACTTAAGAAGCCTTTGTATGCGAGATCAATGAATACAGAAATCAGTCGAAAAGTATTTATAAGTATTATATAGCAAGAATTATGTGGCACTTATAGGATCCTGAGTTATTCTTCAGAGATGTTATATTGAGATGTGTGTGTGTGTGTGTGTGTGTGTGTGTGTGTGTGTGTGTGTGTGTGTGTGTGTGTGTGTGTGTGTGTGTGTGTGTGTGTGTGTGTGTGTGTGTGTGTGTGTGTGTGTGTGTGTGTGTGTGTGTGTGTGTGTGTGTGTGTGTGTGTGTGTGTGTGTGTGTGTGTGTGTGTGTGTGTGTGTGTGTGTGTGTGTGTGTGTGTGTGTGTGTGTGTGTGTGTGTGTGTGTGTGTGTGTGTGTGTGTGTGTGTGTGTGTGTGTGTGTGTGTGTGTGTGTGTGTGTGTGTGTGTGTGTGTGTGTGTGTGTGTGTGTGTGTGTGTGTGTGTGTGTGTGTGTGTGTGTGTAAATGTGTTTAAACAATTTTATATTAACAGTATATTTAATTGGAAATTCTGCTTTCCCATGTGTAATTATAAATTTTTTGAAACCTAATTTTTACTTTTTCCCTCATCTATATCTGATTACTTGCACTTAAGCTAATCTCCTCTTTCTACATTAATTTTGATATTTTATTCAATATAATATATAACCATATCTGAAAAGAATTTAAGGTGACTGCCTACCTTCTGACCCAATTTTTTTATAAAAACACATTTTTGAAACAAATTGAGTGTTTTTAGGAAGAAAAATAAAAAAAAATATGTAAATACATAAAAAATTTTAAATAAATATTGTACTTTTAGAAAAATTGATTGTTTTCAAGAAAATTTTACCGAATTTTTACTAAAACGGGTAACACTGTAAACAAAATTTCTAATACAATTATCATAATTTTCTTTAAACACAACATGCATATTATGGTGCTCTTCAAAATGAACCAAAATCTAAGAGAAATATTAAAATACAAAAAAATTACAGACAATTATACATAATAATTTGAAAATTTTGATATTTTTTTAGTTTTTTCTTTATAAGAACTACCCGAAATTAAAAAATATTTAATCTACAACAAAACTTATGGTCCACTTTATTGAAAATAGTATAATAAGCATTCCGACAAAATTTTAAAACGTTATCTGGCCTTGGTTCTTAAGTTATCATGTATCTGGTAAAGAGTTTCTTTCGAAAACATAATTTTGTGAAAAACTCATTTAAGGTATCCGAAAACGTTAGGAACCGTGATTTTACAAAAGAATATAAATGCATGATATTTATAATATTTAGTGTTACTTAGAATTAAAAATGTATATAAAATTGTTTTAAGAATAGTATTACAATAAAAAATTATTTAAGTACAATATTTTGACCAAAAATGAACATAGAATGACCCATTTTCAAAATATTCTCCTTTTGTGAAAAATGCTTCTATTATAATAATATTTTGCCTGTATATAGCTCAGACCTCTGTACAGAGGCTCAGCTAGAAATTTTGAAATATATGACTTAGAAGTGCCTTTATCAATGTCTTACGACAACAGAGGGGAGAAATTTTAAGAAAAAAATGCCGATAATTATTTCAATGGGTTGTAATTCTGAAAATAATATGAATTTTTCAAAACATCATAGTTGAGCTTCTGTACAGTGGTCTGAGCTATATACAGGCAATATATTATTATAATAGAAGCATTTTTCACAAAAGGAAACCATTTTGAAAAAATCTTATTCTAATAAATTTTTGGAAATATTATATTTAAATAAATTTTTTTTGCCAAAATGTCCTTAAAACAGTTTTATACATGTATTCTCTAATCTAAGTGACACTAAATATCATGAAAAGTATCCATTATGCGCTTTTTTAAAATCACGGTTCCGAACGTAGTCGGATACCTTAAAGTTTTGCATAGAGTGATGTTTTTTAAAATCACTATAACTTTATTTCTATTTCGCGTAAATGGAAAAAAAACTGTTTTGGAAAGAAAAATGTTCAAACCATAAGATTTTGAAATAAACAAAATGCCTTTTGTGGACGAAAATCGATATTTTCAAGGTAGGCAGCCACCTTAAATGCAATACACAATCAATTCTTGTTTCATTATAGTGTGCAAAGTTTCTTGTAACAAATAACAAACATTTTTATATCTATAAGGTAAGACATCTTATAAAATGAAAATTTTATTTTTTTAAACTATATATAAAATTTATAAATAGTTCATAAATAAATTTTAAAATTAAAAAAATCCTTATTTCATTTATACCCAGTTTTTATATATGTGTTACTTTGATTAAAAAGTTCTTATCTACATATACTACAATACGGTCATAAAAAATAAATCATTAAATCAGTAATTATTTTTACATTATAAATAATACTCAGTTTTTTCATGTTAATCACGGATTAAGTGCAATCTTTCATGACCTTCATTAAACCGGATGTCAATTCCAGTTTACAACTTTATCATTATTTAAGTCTCCCTTTCATCGAGGGGCAAAATTATTATAATTAAAAGTAAAGAAGAGTTCCCAAACAATTATTGTCATTGATAACAACTATTGAAGACAATTGATAATTAGTTTATAGATTAATTATTTATAAATCATAAAAAAATAATCTCCATATATATAAATTATTCCATGTATCTCTTCAAGCAATCACTTTTTTTACCCTAATTCTCGTACTCTTGTATGACTTGAATACGAAATAATGTTTTGAATGATGTAATTTTAGGACTGCTACAATATTGTAATTTATCTATAATTTGTTGGATCATTGGTGTCTGATTGAGGGCCTTAAATACCTTTAAAAGACCATTAAAGAATAATTGTATCTAAAATTTGTTAAATACTTGATTGAATAATATTCAAAAATAAATTTTTAGATTTTTTTTTACTGCTAAGAACATAATTAAAAGAAATATTGAATAATAATATATTTATAAGAAATATATCACATCTGATCAGTGGCGTAACGGAGAATATTAAGGTCCCTCTGCAAAGTCATGTTTTGGGCCCCAAGCAGGATCTCACAAAGGAATGCAAAACCAAAACCTTTGGGCCCCCTAGAATCCTGCCCCCCCCCTTCTATGTGAGAATTGCGGGGATGTATGTTACGCCACAGC
>BMAV01009936.1:0-31307 GCA_019973955.1 Trichonephila inaurata madagascariensis
TTTTTTTTCGTGCATGAACTACTTCGTCAAACGATAATGGTTTAATTACACTTAATCTTGACGTAACACATTTCCTCCCCTCCTTTGAGTCAATTATGACTCAAAGAAGCCCTTCAAGTTCAATAAGTCCGTTTTTGAGGCGGTTTAACCCGGGTCCTCACCTTATCACCATTTTGGAATAAAGGGGCCAGCTAGATCAATACCTGTTTACATCGAATACCTTACATCTCTAACTTGGTCTTTAAAAGGCAGCAGAAGCACTGGCAGCTGGTCCTGCGCTGTATCTTCTGTATACGACACAATTTTTTTTAATAATCTGTCTGGTAGTTCTTCGATTTTAAAATCCAATTTTTTTCCCTTTATTATTGAAAGCGTATTTGAGTACCCGCATGACAAATGGTTTTTGTGAAAGTACTCAACTAGTTTGTGGTAACTGCACAATTTGCTAGAAGGAGGATGGGTGTTAAAAGCAAGAATCATCCTTACGTTTGATGAGTGAGTGAGTGAATATTAACGTCGCACTGTTCAGTTACACGAGGGTTTTTGGCGACGGACCACGTAATTTTGAACCATGGTCAAGTGACGTGGACGACACCTGAGCTGGCCCCCCCTCTCCTAACTACCACACCACACCAACGGGTCCTTACGTTTGGTAATTTTAGTCTTAACACGTAATAATAGCTCATTATCTTTAACTACATTGATTATAGGCAGGCCCGCTTTTCCGCTTAGATACACTAGGCACATGCCTATGGCGCAAAAAATTGTTGGGAGAAAAAAGAGAAAAAAAATTTAAATTACAGCGAACGTACCATTGCCCTAACGAATCATGGGAGAAACATTTCTGCCTTTAAGAGATTTAAGACTGAAATGAGATCTACTATGGAAAAAGAAATAGTTTGATGGTTCTATGCACTTAAAAAAAATGATATTACAACGGATATTGATTACAATGATGACATTAACTATTTTTCAATGATCAGAGCTCGAAAAAAACCTTTGTTGTACAAGTACAATGACAGCGACTCAACAAGGAATAAGGATGGCTAAAAGTATAAAAACAGGGAAAAGATAAGAGAAGGAGTTTGAGAATAAGCAAGTTAAAAAACATTTCATGCAATAATTTGTACTCTATGTTGTAACTAAAAACGATTTCATTAATTTACTGTACTAATTTACACAAGGGGAGGGGTGATGCCATAAGGTAAGAAATGAACAAGAGTGGTAAAACATGCCACTACCCTTCCTTACAGGCTGCCGATTGCTAGTCCAGGACATGCGGGTCCATAGGTGGTATAATGGAAAGATTCTCCAAAGAGCAAAAACAAATAAAAGATTAAGAATAAGGGAAATCCCTCCTCTACCAAAACTAGCAGGGTAAAAGTTGAGGGAAAGGGAAGTGTTGAAATTATGGGGGCGGTACCGTACAATTTAAAGTGTCTAGGGCGCCTGTGAGGTTAAAATGGCCCTGATTATAGGTACATTCCTTGGCTCAGGGAAACATTCTCTTTGAACAGTTTTTATAAGTTTCTTTTCCGCATTCTCAAATTCTGAATTGGAGAATTTCTCCCATTTCTATCCTCAGGCCTTTTTCAACAGTTAGTAATAAATCTTTTTTTTTCCCTGCTATTATAACCTGATTCTAGAGTGATAATTTGAAAATTAGTGTGCGTACCACGGAAAGATTTCTTTTTTCATTAACACTACACATTGTAACCTTTCTTCTCTTAGCATTTATTTTCTTTAATCTCACAATCTATTTTCATTGACCAATCCCCCGACTCTTTTTCCTTATCCAGGTGGGACTATCAAATCATTTTATGAATTCGGAATTAAGTTTCCCTCTTTAAATTCCCCCCTACCGGATCTCTTATTCTAATTTGGTTTTTCAAACTCCACAATTCCTTAACATCCCAAAGGGCAATATTTGATTGGAAAACATACTCATGGGAGAAATTCTTACTGTTACTCATTTACAGTAGATAAAGGGCTTGCTTGATTAAAAGTATCCTTATCTATTATCACAAAACCCAAATGTTCTCTACAGCCGTTATAACACATTCTAACCACTTTGCTCATCAAAAAACAGTTGAATCTCAAATCAATGAGCTGCTCGATGTGGACTTCATTGAACATAGTTATAGTGATTGGCGCACTCGGTGGGTGTATGGCAAAAAAAATAGAAGTACATTAGATTATGCATAGACTTTAGACTTTTGAATAGTTTACTATTCCTGATGCATATCCCAAAGAAAAATGTAACGGATTTAATATAACGAAATAGACAAAGCTCATTTTATATCGGTCTTAGACCGCATGAACGGATAGCGGCAATTGCTATGGAAAAACTCCAAACATTTTGCTGCATTCGTTACTCATTCCCGACAATATCAGTGGAAGGTCCTACATTCTGGAATGAAGAATGCGGGAAATACATTTAAAAAATCTATAGATCAAGTATTCAGCCCTCATCATAAGTACTGTAAATCTTACATAGATGATGTGGCAGTATTTTCAGAAACATGGTCAGATCACCTGCAACACTTGGAAAATATTTATAAAACTTTGAGAGAAGTTACATTAACTATCAATTTAAAGAAGTGTGATTTCGTAAACATCCAAGTTAAATTTCTAGGGCATGTAGATGGTTCTGGAAAACATACTCCGGATACTCAAAATGTGGAAACTATTTCAAAGTTACTAGGCCAACGACCAAAAATCAGTTACAAGGGCTGATTCGCTTAGCAAGCTATTATCGTGAATACTATAAGAACTTTTTTCCATTGTTTTGCCCTGGACCAATTTAACAAAGAAGAATATTCCAAATGAAATTCCTTACATCGATAATGCCGAAGAATCTTTTCAAATTTTGAAGAAGAGCTTAATCGAAGTGCCTACTCTCTATATCCCGGTGTTAAACCGCCCATTTCAGTTATATACAGAATTTTGAACAAAAATAGAAGGGGAAAGAGGAAATTTTCATGTCTCAAGCTCCGATTGCAGTTCGGAACAAACAGAACCCCTCTCTAAACTTGTCTAGAAGGGGCTGGTAGGACTCTGTGATGTCACTGTCTTTTATCACGAGAGTCATTGTCTTTTATCACGACAGCTGTCAGCACATAATCATCAGAAAGTGGAAAAAAGTAAACATAAAATTAAAACATTAAAAAAGGGTTTGTTCCAAAAGTCGAGAAAATAATATGAAAATTAAGAAAAAAGAACAACATATAATTAATCTTTTATGAAGAATCTACTTACCTTCGATCATTACGATCAGTAGTGCATGAGTACTTCACCCTTCCTTTATATACGCCTAAACCCCCTTCCAGAAGAGGGCACTTTCGAGTTTGGATTTCTGTCTTGGTGTGGTAGTTAGGAGAGGGGGCGCCAGCTCAGGTGTCGCCCTTGTCACTTGACTATGGTTCAAAATTACGAGGTTCCTCGCCAAAAGGTCTTGTGCAGCTTAACAGTGCGACGTTAATATTCACTCACTCATTCTGTCTACGGGCCTCTTAAGTTACTAACTCAGTCAGTGTTTTGAGAAGACAGTTTCCCAACTCCTTACTCTGTCTACCGAGCAGCACCTTTTCCATCTGGAATATAAAAGACTTCCTCTTAAACAGGTGTCTCTGTCTAAATACCTTGGGATCAATCTCGACAGTAAGCTCCACTGGGGCGCTCCCATCGCAGATACAACAGAAAAGAACATAAAATACCTAAATCTCCTGAAGAGACTAACTGTTACCAAGTGGGTAACTACCCAGTATGTTTTATCCACAGTTTATTAAACCTATATCCGTCTAGTGTTGGACTATGGCTGTGAAGTTGTGTGACCCTGGCAAGTACAACCAATCTTGAAAAATACGACGTCATTTAGAACAGTGTCTTCAGAATTATAACCGATGAAGCCAAATCAAATCCAATTACAGCAATGAAACTCCAGACCAGCATCGAACCTCTTGATAGTCGTAGAGACTAATTCACTCTCAAATTTTGGGAGAGAGCCAGAAGAATAGATTGCAGGTACAGATGTGCAACACAGAGACTCAAGACTTCTCCTCTTTCACATGCGGAATTTCTCAGAAGAAACACCAACTTCAGCTACTAATGACTCGAGGAGCTCCTATACAGTTCTACTCCACAGTCGCTACTGCCCTTCCATTTAAACGGCGCAACCTAGTTAACATGACATCAAATAAGGCTGATGCCATTCCTGAAGAGCTAAAATCCTGCGCTCTGTAAGCGATCGAACAAAGATATCCGGCGAATAATTGGTTCCATATCTACACTGACTATTCATACCCACCAGAAACCAATGGAGCCGGTGCGAGATGGTTCTGTCGGCTGTTAGAGGGCTCATTGGCCGTGAGGAAAAACGCCACCAACTACGATGGCGAGGTCTTGGCTGTCTGAAGCTACAACGCGATTACTTACCGGCCTAGCTTCTGCAAAAGTTATCTTCTTCATAGACTCCCAAGCTGCAATTTTAGCTTTAAGCAGCAATACACCAACTGACTGCCTTAACATAATTCAGTGCCGAACGAAAATTGTGGAACTAATCTCATATGGCTGGACTGTGGCTTTACAGTGGGTCCCATGTTGGGATCCCCGGCAATGAGATAGCCAACCAAAAAGCCAAGCAGGTAGCCGAGTCATCGTAACAGGAAGTCCCGTTAATTCTTAGAAGAGCAAAGAGCATTATTTCCACTATCATTGACAAATATACTATCGTGACCCAAAAGACCAAGAGCATTGGAATGCCATGGGAAACTCTGGCTACTGTGGGTCCAATTCCAAGGTACCTGGAGAGAGCCGGGATGTTGCCCGCTTTCGTCTAACCACCGGAAATTACTTTTTGAGAGCATACCTCCACTGGCTTAGCCTGGTTGCTGACGAGGCCTGTCCACTATGCGGCCATGCCAGAATGGATGGCAACCACCTGCTCCAATTCATTGGACTCGATGAATACCCGACTGACGACATCGTCAGTCGGTATTGGGAGGCTCGGCGTCAAATGGTCAAGAAGCCAAGCACGGGCGTTGAATAAATACATAAGTTATTAACTTGCGATGATGAAACGCACCATCGGCGAAACCTAGGTTTCCTTCCTTTAACAGCAGGTCAGGGTAGTAGTAAACACGAGTGTTGTCTTATGACTTAGAACGTATATTGTATACACAGGGCGCCATCTGCAGGTATTATGTTACAGCTTCAGACAATTCTGGAAGCAAGGATATATGCACTTTTCATAATTTTAAAAATTTCAAGACTATTTCTATATTTCAAGATGAATTTATATGAATAATTTACGTTTTCAGCAAAAGTTTTATACCAACTAATGTGATTTCATTATGCTAGTGTCATTATGTTTTCAGTACATTTAGAAGCCCCCCCCTCAAGTCGAAACATCGGCTAACACGAAATAATATACAACGGTCCCAACAAACTACTACGTATTGTCATTAAATTTTTTCCCCCTTAACATGAAAAGATTTCCATTCTGGGAATGAACAAAAATACGGAAAACATCACGGTTTTTCTATTTTAGAAAAAAAATTACGAGCACAATGGCAAATAGCTCGGGGGAAAGCAAACTTCTATTTCGCTTAAAATGAAGATGGAGCTCCTTAAAGCTGTTGATCAAAAACAGAAGACGAAAACTGTAAAGATTTTGGAGAATTGCCTACTCTACATTTCCAACAATAATTTTAAAAAAGGAGAAAAAATTATGGAAATGTTTGAACGGAGGAAATTTGAGACACAGTGAAAACGGATGAGAATGGCCAAGCATGAAGATTTAGAGACGGCTTTACTTGTTTGGTTTAAACAAGTGAAATCTCAGAATGCTCCCATATCAAGACTTTTAAGATATCCGACTACGTTGAAACGTTATTTTCGGTCAAAAATCACATTTTCTTTTTATTTTATATTTTTAAAATTCAAACGATTATCTTTCTAAATCTGCCTTTGTTTTGTCTGTGCGATAATTAGAAAAAAAGTTACAGGTGTTTAAAATATTATTACACAGGTGAAATCGAAACCGGAAGTTGACGGCTTAACATGCTTTTTACCGATAATTTTTGCAGTTCCATTATAATTTTAAAAACAATTTCTGACAATTTTTTAAAACTATTTTATTGATGGGTAACAATTTCAATCTTTTAATTGGACTTTTGCGATTGGCAACATCTATTTCTTCTGACCTCACATGTTTTTGTTCTGATTTGAATCTTACGAATGTAACTCCCAAATTTCTTCAAAAAACTTATCTTTTTTCGCTTTAATTGTACAATTTTTAATGGTTAATTGTTTCTGAACACATTCTGTGCTTTTGATAGTATCTACTTATAACGGTTAACAGATGAATTAAATTAACTTCTTGAAAACGCATCTATGCTGGTGACAGATTCACAAAATCAGTGGAAGTGTTGATTTGTAGTGTTCTTGACTTGAAGTGCTCAAACTTGTAATGAACAAAAACTGGAATAAGTAAAGGCATTTTCACAGAACAAAGAATGTTTTAGTGGAACATTAAGAGGTAATGGGATATTTTATTTAAATTGGGAAGTGTGTTTTCAAGTTTGTGTTTCTCCAATTATTTTGAGAACAGTCTGTACCTGCATGAAGATTATACGCTCTTGGACTGACTTCTCATGTGACTTTAAAATGCTCCAAGTGTACTTTTATTGTCCCTTTTACGGCTACTGAAAAGGTAAAAAAGCAAAGTGTTATTAACCCGCGGTCACTCGCGCCTGTTTTTGCTACCGTCGTTACTCGCGGGGTGTAGAGAACACCCCAAACTTTTAACACGTGTATTTAATTATGAAAATAAAATTAAGCCGTTATGATACATATTTATTAAGTACAAGATGTTTTTTGTATTCTACAAATAAAATTATTAAATTTATTGCATACAAATGAGACTAACATTAATTTAAACTAAACATACAAAATTTTCATTTTAAAACACATTTTATATTTTTTCATAAACCAGTATAAAATGTATATACCAGTAATAAGTATACTTTATAATCAATGAGATAATGATAGTAGAAAGTATAGAAAAATAATATTTTAATCATTTTCCAAACATTCAGAGCAGACTGTATACATATGCTCCACTTCTCGCGGAAGTTCTCAGCCCCCAGATAAACTTTTGAAGGTCATTACATTCCAATCGTTCGAGAAAGAGGTATTGCATCAGGCCTGGTGGTCAAATGACCTAAAATGTGCAGCTACAGAAAAAATAGTGGTTCTGCGCATTCTTTTTAGAATCCTGGGTGGATTTTATTGTTGCTGGGGTGTACAGAACACCCCACGCGAGTGATCGAGGGTTAATTTGCAACTAATTTGTGGAAGGTGAGTGACTGAAAGATGACAATCGTCTGTGAAAAAGCTATGTGGTAAGCTAAACTGGCCTTGTATGACAAAAGGAGCATTTAGACTTTGTGAAAGAAAATCTTGGCTGCTGCTCACTAAAGGCTAAAGATGCCATGAACGATACTGCTTTGGAAGTAAAAAGCATTCAAAATGTCAGTTGAAGAATGTGGGTAGTATAGGGGGCACTTTTGATTTGGTGATTTTTCTTCGAATTTGGCGATTTTTATCAAAATGTCATGGTGAGATATCAAATTCATTCTAAAATAAATAATAAATAATTCCGAAAAAAGTACCTTGGTGACCACTTTCAGTCACCTAAAAAAAGGACTGCGCTAAGTGTCCCCCCTATACTACACTTTAACCGAATGTGGAATATCCGTTGACGGCAGAGACACAGGGACATTCATCGCTAAATGTGATTTCTATAGAAACTTTATACATTGACACTAAGAAATTCTAGATTTGGAAATGTTATCAAAGTTTTTTTAGAATTCTATAAGTTCAGTCGTACATGCGTGTTCCTGCAATCATCTGGGATTTACTTCAAACATAGAATCTATTGGTGCGTACAAAATCTTTGTATGTTTTTTCACTACGAGATCTTAAAAATACGTATTTCTATTGTGATGGTGATTCCAAGGATACTTTTCTGTTAAAGATGCGTATGGTGTCAACAATGTCATCAAATATGAATGCATAAGATACTTCTAAGACAGATTGAGTAGTCGGCAAAGAAAATTTTAAAAAAAGGCCAGAAAAACCATGGTGAGAAGGGAAAACTTATCAAAATGTTATGTTTAATAAAATTCAAAACTGTTTAGCAGTAACACCAATCACGTCAAAGCTATGCTAAGTGCTACAATAGTGGCATTTTTCCACTGTTGCTCCAGCAGGGAGAAACCTTTATATATGGACCGTACAAGATCAGAGCTGAAAACTGGTGTGACTATCAGCGAGGAAACGACACCTGAAAACAATAAACAGAAAAAAGTGTAGGTCTTTGTGTAAAACTTGAAAATATTGTTAAACATGTGTACACGAAGCAGTGTGTAAACAGTTATTATAAAATAGCCTCCACGGTAAGACACAGGTGCGTTTTGAATGAAACTTTTATCGCGCTAAAAACATTTTCTTTGGGTACCCATATTGCCGTCATTATTTTTAAAAAAGCTTTTATTGATTTGTTAGGTATTTCGAAAGCATTTGGCATAAATGCAGGTTATTATAAACTGCGTGATGAGAGATTTGTTGACATCTTTCGAGTCGGTGACTCGAAATAACATTCTTTGACTTTTTTAAAATCAACCAGAAAAAAATACGAAAAAGTGGAAGTGTTAACTATAAATCAGGAGAGTTTTAGAAATATACGTGTCATATTTTGTTTTGAAATTGCTTTTATAAAGTTTAAATGCATTTTTCTCAAAACTATTTTTTAGTAAATTTCATGATATTTCAAACATATCTAAAAAACTATTAGACATACTTGTATGAAATTTTACACAAATGTCATAAATGGTATTATCTAGAGAATGGCCTACAAGCTAAGAAATTGAACAATTTTTAGTTATTTTATAGTATTTTTTTCTGGAAGTTTCGATAATTTGATTGAATTTCCTAGTTTGCAAATTCGACTGGCTATAAATTTTGATTCAAAAGAAATAATTTAACACTTGTGGGTCATTCTCTAGAAATGTATTTAAAAAATGTGTTGCAGCAATATTTTATGGAAAATATAAAATATTTTAAAAAAATAGTGTTTGAAAAAATTTCAAAATTTGATTATTTCCTTAAAAATTTAAATTTTTGCAAATTTGTATGTACATATATTATTTTTAGCTGTATTTTTTTATTATTGTGTATAAAAGTGAAACTAAAAATGTAAAAATATTAGGGATTTTTAGAAAACTTAAAAAAAAAGGTCTCCGAACGTAGTCGGATACCTTAATGCTAGAAAGAAGCTATGAATTTTGCTAAATATATGGGTATTCCATTTTCTACAAATCCAGGATGGTCGAGCGTTTCTAATCCGAAATGTGAAACATCGTGAAAAGTATGCGTAGTTTTTTTTATCCAATAGTGAAATAAATAACAAAATAGACACCATTGAAGAATTTGTTCCTAAAAAAGACACAATGCAGAGAAAAAATAGCAGATTACTTACCAAAAACTCAATATTTTTTTTAAAAAAAAATTTGTATTAAATTTCATTTTTTTATGAATCTTTTGTTTCATTGACTTTTATTAAATACATGCATACATACCGTAATACATGAAGTCGATTCATCACCCAGAGGGTGCTGCGATCGTTTGGTAAGGGTTATACATTTACGTAGAACCTTAGAGATAGCTCTATTATCCACTCATCATAATAAATTGAACAGAGAACAATTTGTTGAAGTTACATAAAAATAAAAAGCAGTCCACATTAAATGCAGCCCCAATCGCTGGTGGAGGGTGGGTGGAAACCACTCCCAGTTGATTTAGTTTCTGTTTCCCCTTTCAGGGAAAACGAAGAAATGACGTCACATCTCCCTGACAGCAAAGCCCGTTTAAACCCGTCTGCCGCATCTTGAGGAACGAGGAAGAAGGGATATATTTTTTAATAACAAGGATTAAAGAGAATAATATTTTTAAAGTCCGTTACACGTTACCTCTAAGATAACTGCGTGCGGTTATTAAAAGGAATTTTTTAAATAACCACTTGGAAGAAAAAAGTAAGAAAAGGTAGAGGATTTGAAATAAGATCGAGGGGTGAAGTTGCCACACAAACGCGATCAAAAACTTCCATGGCGCGGGGAGGGGAATAATTAGAGTGAGTGGTCTTGAAAGACAACTAGTGTAACAATAAAGCTCATATTTTTTTAATTCTATCAAAAACATTCTCATCCTTTTCAGAGCTGGGAAGTGTTGATACGAGTGATTAAGAACTGCTCTAGGTCTCTTGGAAGAGCTGGGAAAAGGCAAGCGGGATTTCCCTGATAGATTCATTTGAAATCTGTGGTAACCGGTTGAAGAAATTTTCTGATTGTTTTGATGAAATCAAGAAGCGGGGCATTAAGATCTTTATGAAAGACTTCTTCTGACAAACCAAGGTGCGTTTGCTGCTCTACGCAGTTGAATGTTTTAAAAAGGGTGTGCAATCTTTTCAGGTGGTAACTGCCCCCCTGCCCAGATGGGAGAAGCGTACAACATGATGGGGCGAAGAATGGCTTTGTATAAGAACCTTGTGCCTTAATGCGAGGCTTGCTCGTGGGAGAAATCAAGCGATTTAGAGTGTTTCTCATTCCAGCCACCTTTTGGTGGGCGGAACGGATGTGTTTAGCAAAAGTTTAATTTAGTGTCAAGTATTAAACCTAGGTACTTATATTCAGTAACCCGGGGGTCAGGCTGATTAAAATTTACTGCGGGAGGTTTCTGATGCACCCTTGTCTCGTAAAGAGGGAGGCATGCGCTTTTAGATGCATTAACCTTATTTTCAGTCGTTAAGCCAGGTTTCGGGGTCAATGACATAATTTTGAAGCCACTCAATGATATTGCGGTTATAAATGTTTTGGGTAAAATGGCGTGTCGTCCGCGAACATCGCTAAGTGGACTTCGGCAGCCTTGGGAATGTCGTTGATGTATAGATTAAAAGAGTTTGGGGCCCCTAATATCCTTGTGGTACCCCCACTGAAATTGGACGCGGGGGGGAGACTGTTTTTCAATTCTTACCCTAAATTCACGGAATTTAGGTAGGAATTAAAATATTTTGATAGTTGTTCCAAAAACCCAAGTCGCATCATCTTGCATACAAGCCATCATGAAATTTTTGCCCAAAGGCTTTGGCTATGTCCAAAAAAGCATACCCGTGGCCTGGTTATTATGAAAGCCGTGATGAATCAGCTCGTAACTCTTAGTAACTGAGTTGCACGGGGAACACTGTGTAACAAAGCCATGCTGTTCAGGAATAATAATATTCCTGGCTATGCAGTGCTGATTCGGGGCGATTCAAAGAACAATTTTGTATGCTTTGCTCAAGCTACTAGTAGCGAGATTGGACGTAATTTTGAGGGTTGAGTATCTTCAGAATTGGGTTTTAGAATGGGGACCACCACGGCAGCCTTCAGATTCTTAGGAAATGACGGTTCTCCATTAATAGATTGAACAGCATGACAATAAAAAGAACGAATTTGAGGGGGAGATTTTTAAGGATGCGATTTGTAATTAAATCCAATACAGGAGATTTATTGATCTTAAGCTTTTTAATATATTCCTGTACTTCCCCTGGCGTTGTTTTTTCCCGGTCTAGACAGGTAGGAGCGTCCAGGAATCTTTTAATTTTCCTTTGTGTATGAGCTGTAAAACGTTCGTTTTCAGCTTCAGTGTTGGGTTCGAACTGTTTTTGAAGGCTGTCGGCAATCACTTCCGCCTTCTCCAGAGGGTGATTTGCTACACTGCTAAGTGCCCCCTTAGGGGGAATGTTTTGGGCGGTTTTTGAATAGGGAGGTTTTGCTCCAAAGAGCGCCTATCTCCGGCGTAAGTGCCGCAATGTGAGATTCCCAACGAGATTGGGAAAAGTGTCTAATGTCTTTCGTAACCTCACGACTGAGTGTTCGGAATTCAGATTTCACTGCAGGATCTCTTGTACGTTGCCAAAATTTCCGAACACGATTTCTGTGGCGAATTTTAGCTTTAATTTCAGAGGGGAGTTTTAATGGGGGTTGATTAAATTTTGGTTTTGAAGCTTTTATAAGAGCATCAGAGATATTTTTTCCAAGCCTTCTAATTGCAATTTCGAGGTCGTCATTGCTTGAGGAAGGAGGGATGGGGAGTGGTTTGTTATTTAAAAGAAATTTGAAGTACTCCCAATTGGTGGATAGTTCATCCGGAATTTTGATTAGAGCAGAGCCAGTATATAGAGTAGGAATGACCGGTTGATGATCTGATTCAAGATCATCTATAACTTTAATATCATGATTGAAGGGGGTATTTTAGAACTGCTAGATCAATAATGAATCTCTTGCCCCTGGTCTAGAGCTAGCGTTGATATGTGTAGGGTGTGCGGTGCTACAATCCTCACATTCGGTTTAATTTTTAACAATTTTGCGAAAGGCATAGCCAAATGCATTTGCTCTAGCGTTTACTCCACACGATGCGCGGCATTTAAGTCTCCAGCAATGATAATATTTTGGCCATAATTAAAAATTTTGAGAAAATCTTTATCAGGAAATTTTCTATTATTTTTTCCGGGGTGTTTCGAGGCGTACGCTGAAACAATTCGGATAAGGAAAATTTTTAAATTTAATTTTTTGCGGTTGCATCCATATACTGCAAAGTCGGTAATGAAACTTTGTTATGATCGTAATTTTTTTTGCAGTAAATAGCAGTACCTCCATCTGATCGAGTACGTGGAAAATTATTTCTGTCGTCTTTATGAAAACGATAATTCATAATAAGTTCTAGACCGGGTTGTAGTTTCGTTTCTTGAACCCAACAACAGACCCGGGTTCTGTTCTGATACAAAGTCGTGGACTTCACAAATTTTGGGTCGAAGTCCCTTCGCATTCCCGAACAAATCGACAAAAATTGCACGTTGGAATTGAATGTTAAGCTGTGAGCATTGGGGCGTAATTGCGCCCTTGTAATATTGCTACGTGCGCTTCAAAAATTACGCAGGCTTTCTCGTTAGCATCATTTAGGTTTTAGGGCAGGGAGGCCTGCCGAAATGCACTTCAAATAAATTTTGGTCTACTCCTGCATCATTGGAAATGGCCAAAACAGAACAGAAGGAGCCGAAAAATTTGGATCATTATTATTTTTTTTATTTTTTCCTTGGCTGGTTTGCCGGAATTTGTCCCGGAAAAACTTTGGAGTAAAGGTAGTTTAGGGTCTGTGGTACGGTAAATATGAGAGACCGAGGTTGATTATTGTTTTTCAAATTTTGTGACGAGGGCGTCACCTCCCGGGGAAATATTTTGAATCCTTTGATTAGTGTTTTTGTTAGAAGGCTTCGGGTTATTATTTTTAATATTACCACCTTTGTTTTGGTGGTTTTTGGGGCCTTTTACTTTTTGGAAAACGCGGACATTGCCTCCAATTAGATGCGTGCTCTCCACCACAATTTGCGAATTTGAGGGGATCCTCAAATTCCAAAGTACAATCTTTTGCTTGATGGGGTCCTGCACATTTCAGGCACTTCATTGGGGAATGACAGACTTCGGGAAATGTGGAAGAATCCTGAAAAACGCCAACACTGGTTGGGCCGTCTATTACGGGGTCCATCATACGGTTCAAGCTAAAGAAGTACCGAACATATCTACGTAATTGTAGATTGAGTCGGCATTTAGATCATTAATTAATTGAATGTGAATCAGTAGCATTGGGGCTTTGCTTTGGAATTTTGTTAAACGGGAAATTTTGTGAATTTTGAAACCCTCCGACTCAATTTTTTTTTTAACAGCTTCGAGTTCGGTGGAAGTGGGAAGTTCTCTCAAAATAAGTTTGAGTGGTCTTTCCGATTTTAACATGAAAGATTTGAATGCGATTTGTTCGTGCCTGAAGTATGTGGCAAGCTTTCTATATTCCTCCTCGCTTTGAACAGTAATTCTCAGGAAACGCCCTGATAATTTACTTTGAAGTGGGGGGCAAGGCTATGAGCAAAAACCATAAGGTCGGTCCAATCCGGATTTGGCTGGATAAAGAATGGCGGGATTTTAACCCTAGAAGCGACAGCCGTAGCTGCTTGCTCGGTATCAAATTCAATCTCCTCCACCTCCTCAGAAGCATTAGCTAGGATTATGGAAGGGGCTGATGGGGCAGAGGTATTTGGATGCGTTAAGATGGCGGCAGGGGAAGAAAGAAAAGGCTTACCATTAAGCTTAGTGGTCTGTTTCTTCGGTGGCAATCTAAATCCATCCTCGTCAACAGTCGCCCTTTTGCGGGTTTCCCTCTTGACCAGTGATTTGGGTGCATTACTTGTATTGTTCGAAGTATTATTTGGAAATAGTTTAATGTTCTTCTAGGCGGCCCGGCACCATTTGATCTGCGATCGTTTATCAATCATCACGTGATTATCAAGTAAACAATAACAGCTAATCGTTAGATTTGAGATTGTGTAACAAAAATCGATTTGCTGAAATTCTAGTTTTATACTCTTTGAATTTTTTCAGTACTCTAACGGTGGTATTCTCAATCGCGAGTTATTGAAAAGAAAACTCACGGATTGGGTAACCTTCGCTCGCCGATAACTCGCGGATAATTCTCCTTTCTTATTCTCGAACTGACGATTACCGAATCCGTGAGTTATGCGTGGGCAAGATGTTACAGTCGTTGTGATTGGACACTGATAATCACGTGACATATTCTTTGTTACGTCCATCTTTGCTTACAAACAGATTCGCGTGATCGAAATCCGTGAGTTACTCTCCGAAATCGGTGGGCAGAATCGGCAGGTTATATACCTTTGGATGAATAATTCGTGGATTTGGCGCGATCCGCAATTGAGAATAATGTTGTTTCGCCAATCTGCGAGTTACCTCCGGTTCGGGGATAACCCGAGGTTAACTTACGATTGAGAATACCACCGTAAATATTTTTGATACATTTTCTAGTCTTTTTGTTTTTCGTATAGTTATTAAATATATACTTACTTTTAGCTTAATGTATTAGATTTAAGCTTTATTCATAGAGGTTCCCTTATACTTAAAAAAATTTAGCTTAGCTAACATTTTAAATTACAGCGAAGGATATAAAAATTCTATCTTGAATGACAGTTTCGAATGAAGAAAGGATTACTGATACTTCAAGAATTAACATCTTTTAATTTCTGTGACACTGAAGATTTATTCCTTCTCTGTAAAATTCTTTGGGTAGATGGTGGTCTGGAAAAACAGAGTTTTGTAGGAATTGAATTTGGTTTTAATATCCTTCTGTTGGTGAAAGGCTGACACATAAGAAACATGCTTTTTCAAAATGATGGAGCATACTGATGAATAGTTAGATGGTTTGAAGTTTGACAAGTTTTGTATCCATTTTTTTAATATGTTCTTTTCGGTGGAAACCGAAAAACACTTTTCATCCTACAGTCATTATGGCAATTTAATACGCTACAGTATTTTATTTTGTTATATAATAGTAGATGCGAATCCGAAAATGCCGCCAAAATACTTAGTCGAATGAAACACGTGACTATTTGTTTAGCGTACCATTATGTGATTATGACATCAGATGAATCGAGTTCTTTGAATTTTGTTAGATCTACCGATTCTTTTTTTGCAATATCCTTCAACACGAAAAAATATTCCAGTTCCTTCGTGTTAAACGATTTTCACTGTATATTCATTAGTAATAAATATAGAGTTTAAAACAAGCATTTTTTTAAAATATGCACCCTACTTTGTTTAAAAATCTGTTCCTATTGAAACAAGAAATAAAGTCACGAAAAGTGACTTTTTCTGTAAAGCACAAGAGATGTATGCAGTATCTTAGTCAATAAACATTGCTTTCGTACAATATTGCTCATTAATTTTTTTTAGTCTGTTTAAAACAAAATAAACGAGTTTTAATAATCAGGATCACATGATTTCGACTGTTAAATTGTCATTATGATTTATTCTATACAATTTTACAACAGAGAGAGTTGATGAAACAAATTAAATAATCCTAAGCTTTTATATAATTTTGAATTTCTATTTTTCCAAACAGCTTATGATGCAGCAAAAATATTTTGTTCCTTATAACGTTTCAAAGTTTTCCCCCTGAAATATAACTATCAAAATACCTTTCAAGTAGCCTTAAGGTATCCGACTACGTTCGGAACCATGATTTTGCAAAAGCGTATAAATGGATAATATTTATGATATTTAGTGTCACTTAGATTAGAAAATGTATATAAAATTGTTTTTTTAAAAATATATTACAATAAAATTATATTTATCAAATTTTGACAAAAAAAGAACATAGAATTTTCCCCTTTTCAAAATATTCTCCTTTTTGAAAAATGCTTTTATTATAATAATATTTTTTCCTGTATATAGCTCAGACCTCTTACAGAGGTTCAACTAAATTTTTTAAATATATAACTTAGAAGGGGTTTATCCATTTTTACGACAACAGAGGGCAGAAATTTTAGAAAAAAACCCATAACACTGGTCAACATGATTTTTTGTCTCATGAGTACCAATAGTTGTATTTTAAAGCAGTTTTTATCGTGTTTTCAAATAGTATTCAGAATTTTCCATCACCCACAGTTTTTTTTTAAAATTTTTAAATTTTAATTAATGTATTTAAATATTTTTTAATCGATCATTTTTCCATTGTAAAATTCCTTGAGCATTGTAAAAGTGATGGAACCACATGAGCTAACTCCTCAAATGGTAATTAATATGTATTTATTGTGCAAGTTCAGACATGTACACATTTTGGCACCAGACACAACGGACAGGCACAGACATGGTCTAGATTAGCATGCATTCATTAGAACGATGTCAGTTGTGAGATAGTAGTGAACCAGTAAACACGTAATTGTGAGTGCTTTTTGTCTGGTTTGTTGTACGTTACGTATTTACAAATTTATTTCTTTTAATTTGTTGTTAGTTACAAAATGCATAGAGCTTGTTTAAATCATTATAACAAATATTTGTTATATATGGTGAAGTGACGCTCAAGTCCCAAAGGCGAAATCTTACTCCATTAGTAAAAAGTGTTATGAACTTATTTCAGCGTAAAGTGAGGACCAAATAAGCACTTGGCCCCACATATCTGTTGTTTATCGTGTAATAGGCTTCTCACTGCATGAAAGAATGGCACACGCCACATGCCATTTGCTATCCCTGATTTTGAGGGAACCCAAAGATCACCCTATGACTATTATTTCTGCTTAACAAGCATTGTGCTGATTACGTCAAAATCAAAACATACAGTGGTGTACCCTGACTCTGTAATCTGCAATGAGACCAGTTCCACACAGCGAATTTCCATACCAAAGCCTCCAGAACATGTGTGAGTATGGATGAAGAGAGCTCAGGTTCCAATAGAAGTAAGGGAAGAAGAAGAAACAGTTTGTGGTGATACAACCTTTGAACCAAGCTGTTTATGTGAGCCTTATTTATTGACTCAAGAAGATCTTAACGATCTCATACGAGATTTAAAGTTATCTCCAAAAAATAGTCTGAAATGCTTGGTTCCCAGCTAAAAGGATGGAATCTTCTTCAAAAGAATACAAAAGATATGAACTTATTGTAGTCGTCATTCTCGTAAAGACTATTTTCTGAAGAAAATGGTTTAGTAATTTTGTAATGACATTTCTTCTTATGGGAGACATTTGATATTGAAATACAATCCTATAGAATGGCGCTGGTTCATTGATTCCTCCAAAGTTTAAAAGCAGTAAGCTGCATAATGGAAATAAATTTCCATCAATGCCTGTGGCTCACTCTGCTAGTGTGTGAAAAAGAAACATATGAAAACTTTCAATTATATTGAAAAGTTTCAATATGCAGTGTATGAATGGAATATTTGTGGTGATTTCAAGATAATTGCACTTATTCTTGGTCTGCAGCTTGGTTACACAAAGTACTGTTGTTTTTTGTGTCTTGGGATAGTAGGGACAGAAAAAAAACCATTAAATCAGAAAAGAACGCGAATCACATTCATTCCTGGAGAGAAAAATGTGAAACATGACGCATTGTGTAATCCTAAAATTGTGTATCTACCTTCGTTACGTATCAAACTAGATTAATGAAGAATTTTGTAAAGCCATGGGCGATACTCCTGGTTTCATGTACTTAAACAGAAGTTTTCTAAAATAAGTGAAGGCAAAATTAAAGAAGGGATATTTGTGGGTCCACAAATACGATCACTAATGCATGATGAGAAGTTTGAGGAACTATTAAATCTACTGGAGAAAGCAGTTTGGCAAGCATTCAAAAATGTAACTTACAGTTTTGGGACATCTAAAGGCGGAAAATTACCAAGATATTGTTCATGATTGTATAACATCTTATAAAAAATTTGAGCTGTAATATGTGCTTAAAATAGAGCATCTTCCTGCACTCGCACTTAGATTTCTTCCCAGAAAATCTTGGTGCAGTGAGATGAAAGCATGGGGAACACTTTCTATCAGGAGATTTCAGTGATAGAAAAAGAGATATCAAGGCAAATGGAATGCTAATATGCTGGCCACCATTGTTGACCATCAAGAGATACTGACAGGTGAAATATAAAAGAAAATCGGGATTTCTTAATTTCTAGGTGAGTCCGAATGTTCGAATATTGTGTATATATATTATTCGATATATTATATTCGATATATATTATATATCCTTATACTTAAGAATGTAGAAAATACTAAAGTGTTTCAAATTATAAATGCCTGTCTCTCGAAAACCTTGCGTGATGACGAAAAATGGATATCATATTTGAATTCAGGAGAAAAAGTGCTATCAGAATCACATATTTTTCTTTCTGAGACAAAAAAATGTTTCTTTTTTGTTGCCCAGTGTAATTATTTCAAATGGTTGTAACTCTGAAAATAATATGAATTTTTCAAAAATCATAGTTGAGCCTCTGTATAGAGGTTTGAGCTATATACAGGTAAAATATTATTATAATAGAAGCATTTTTCACAAAAGGGGGACATTTTGAAAAAAGATTATTCTACGTTAATTTTTAGCGTAAATATTGTATTTTAATAACTTTGTTTGCTAAAATGTCCTTAAAACAATTTTATACATGTATTCTAATCTAAGTGACACTAAATATCATGAAAATTATCCATTTATGAGCTTTTTTAAAATCCCGGTTCCGAACGTAGTCGGATACCTTAAAAGAAAACCCACTTATTATAAGAAATAATGAATTTCTCAAGTAAAAAAACTTGTCTTTTAACACAAGAATCATTATGCATCATTACATTGAAAGTACACCCTCAAATTTAAAGACACATTTCAAAACAATTTTTAGGAATTTAGATCAATAAACATCAGAATATACTTACAATTACATTTATTTTTCATTTAATGTAATATGAGAATATTACATATAACTGTACAGTGTAAAATATATCAATATTTCGCTTTTTTTTGTATTTTCTCATTACAAGTATAGAGATTCATAATCAAATAAAAAAATATATTTACTCTCACACTTTACATTAAGAAACAATAATAATGTCTTTCTCAAAATACTGTGAATAAAATGTCAAACTATGTAAAAAATCTATATAAGGTTTTCCTTTCGTTAAAAAAGCACAAGTTATTAAAGTTGAAACAAAAGAAATACCTACATTCTTCAAAATATTCCCCAGTTCACATTTTTCTTTGGTTTAAAAGTAACGTGTCTTATATATATATATATATAAAGAAATGTCCTGAGAGATGAGAGAAAGCAAGGCTGTGCTTATTTCCCAAACATAACTTTTCCTTCCTATGTACATGTAAATATGCTTTAAATTACTGGTATTAGAAAACGCTTACTAGCAAATTTCACAAATTTTTTTCCTTGATATGGATCCGTGAATGTTTTTTCAAATGACCACTTCGAGAAAAAGACTTGTTGCATATTTCACAAGAATAAGGCTTTTCTTTTGTATGAACACGTAAATGTTTTTTCAAATCAGAATTATCAGAGAAGCACTTATTGCACATTTCACAAACATAAGGCTTTTCCTTTGTATGAATACGTAAATGTCTTTTTAAATCACAAATAACATAGAAAGACTTATTGCACACTTCACAAACATAAGGCTTTTTCTTGGCATGAATCAATAAATGTCTTTGTAAATGACTTTTTTGAGAGAAACCCTTGTTGCAGCTTTCACAAACATAAGGCTTCTCCTTTGTATGAATCCGTAAATGTACTTTTAATTGACCAGTATGAGAAAATCCCTTGTTGCATATTTCACAAATGTACATATTTTTTTTTTCATTGGTGTGAATTAATAACTGTCTTTTTAAATTATCAATTTCAGAAAAGCCCTCGTTGCAGCTTCCACAAACATTAGACATTCCACAAACATTATGAATACGTGAATGTCTTTTTAAATGGCTTTTTTGAGAAAACCCCTTGCAGCATATTTCACAAATGTACGGCTTTTCATTGGTATGAATACGCAAATGTACTTTTAAATGATATTTTCGAGAAAACCCCTTGTTGCATATTTCACAAATGTACATAAATTTCTTTTCATTAGTGTGAATTAATAAATGTCTTTTTAAATTATTAATCTCAGAAAAGCTCTTGTTGCAGCTTCCACAAACATTAGGCTTTTCTTTTGTATGAATACGTAAATGTGCTTTTAAATGATGTTTTTGAGAAAAACCCTTGTTGCATATTTCACAAATGTAAGGCTTTTCAATGGTATGAATACGTAAATGTACTTTTAAATGACCTTTTTGAGAGAAAGACTTGTTGCATGTTTTACAAACATGAGGCGTTTTACTGCTCTGAACCTGCAAATGACACCTTGAGTTATCATATAAAGAGAAAGCCATTTTACTAATTATCACTAGAAGATTTTCCAAGCATGTTTGAGTACATAAAAGTCTATTTAAAATCCACAATAAAGAAAATGGGTCTTGCAGTCTTGATCCAAAAATAGGGGGTTCAATTTTTGAATCCTTCTGCAAAAAAAAAAAAAAAAAACACACAGAATATATTTATCAGTATAACATTGAAAATGTAATCAGAATTTTATTCTATACTAACTGATATACCCGTTCTTCGCACGGGTGAATTTAAAAATTAAACAATACAGACTGAAGGATAAAGAAGTTTTTAATGAGTTAATTTTACGTGAATTGTGAAAAAAAAAGCTTCTTGCATAACTCAGCTAAACAAAAAAAAACCATCGCTAAATTTTAAGTCTTTAGATATAATAGTTGATTTTTTTATATTATTATTTATGACGCTATTATTATACACTGTTGTGGCCACCGTAAATGCAACACCAAGAAAGACAAAAGATAGCACAACAAAATTTATTTTGTAGATAACATGTTGACCAAGTATCAAGTGATTAAATTTATAGACTTCTGTGAAGTGTGGTTCCTGCAGAATCAGTAGCCAGAGTAGCCCCATTGTTGAATCACCGCTGCACAACCTCGCATTGATTCAAAGAGACCCTTTGGATGTGTTCTTGGGGTACAGCAGCCGCAGCTTCCCCCCGTTGCCAAGTTGATCTGGTGGCAGCTGGGGTGTAACTGGTCAATCGTTGAGCAAAAACGGACCACAGGTTTTCTATCGGCGAAAGATCCGGAGGCGAGCCGGCAGAAGCAATTCAATCTGGTGATTCACGAAGAGCCTTTTTGGGCAATGCGTGCCACGTTGGTCAAGCATTATCCTGTTGAAATATGGCTGTGGCCAAGCCCTGAAGATAAGGAAGGACAACTGGCTCCAACACCTCGGAGATGTGCCTGGCTGTTTAAAGGGTACCGGGAGCGTACTTAGAGGAGTGCGAGAGTGATATCCAATACCGCCCCATACCATAATACCCGGTGCAGGACGTGTGGCGGTTCATAACGCAGCTGTTCAACATCCCTCTCCCCGGTGTCTCCAGACCCCGAATCCGACCATCGTGGTGTTGCAGAAGAAAGCGTGACTCTTCAGTAAAAACAACTTCATTCCATTCTGCCACCCACATCCTTCTTTCATCGCACCATTGGCGGCGGAGACGTCAGTGGTTCTACGTCAAGGGTAGACCAAGCAATGGACGTCTTACGGACAGACCACTCTGCTGTAAACGGCGTCGAATGGTACGTGCAGAAACTGAATGGTGCATTACATACTCAATGTGTTGTGCTATGGTTCGCGATGTGACTGAGCGATTCGTCATTGTCATGCGCACAGTTTGCCTGTCCTCACGTGAAGTGGTGCAATGAGGTGGATGTGATCGACCATGTTAATCCGTCGTACAATCCTAAATCCAACAGTCGCATATCCGCATTTTGGTTTCGTCCAACACGACTACCGATTTCCCTGAAAAATAATCCACAATCTCGATAGGCCACTATCCTTCCTCTGTCGAACTCGGATACTTGATCAAAATCTGATCACTGTGTTCCACGAGACATAACTGATCGTTTTTTGAAAAAACCACAAGAAAAACACAATTGCCAAACTTGAAATCGTCGAAATCTCCAAGCCTTAAATAGCCCTTTGAGGTGGCGCCACAGGCGTACGTGATGTGTGTCTGCGCTGAAATTCTAATCATTTGCATATCTCACCTCCGCTAATACATGTTGTAAATTTCATGTTATTTGCATGTTTCCTTCATGGTGTTGCATTTACGGTGGTCAGCAGTGTATATAACTTTCTTGTGAGTCGATTTTTGAAAACACCTACCTGTTCAGCAAAAGTAACACATTGTAATAAATTTTGTGCTTTAAAATAGTGTAAATAATTTGTATTTGGATGTGTAATACGTTAATATTACTTTCTGATGCATTTATTTTATGTTAAATAGCTGTTACCCGCGACTTCGTCCACTTGGAATTTTAACAAAAATGTTTTTATTCACTTCGCAGAATTTACGAAATGTCATTCTTCAATTTTGTGAATCTATGTTTCTTTTTTTTTTTTCCCCTTTGCTTTTTGTTGAGCAAGGGGTGAAAGGGACGCATGACCTTTGACACTGTCTATGGGGTGAGGATAAACTCATTAGGATCAAAATAGGTCTAAGTAGCAGTAGGGTGAAGCCCGAATACAAAGGAAGGGGGTGAAAGGGACGCATGACCTTTGACAAAGCAGTTAAGGACTGTAAAATCTTTAGGATCAAAGTAGATGAACGGGAAATGTCGTGAGTGGCAGCAACCTAATCAAACAAAAAAGTTAGATATAACTGCTAGAAATCGTTGAGACAGAAGGCTCGCGAAATAAAATAGTCCCTATTGAATAAAAATAATCCCTATTGAAATAAATAATCCCTATTTGCTATTGGGATATTGCTCACTATTTCATTGGTTTTAATTTTATTTTCTCGAAACCCCAATTTTTTTTCTATAATAAAAGTAACCTAAGTTATTCCTTATAAGATTAGCTATCTGCCAGTGAAAGGTTCGTCACACACAAAATTGGTCCAGCCGTTTCAGAGAACAGCCAAAACAAACAGACAGACAGAAAGACAGACAGCACACAAAAATTTTAAAAATTGATTTTTTCATACAAGTACCGTATATACTTTTAAATGCATTGAGTAAAAAGCTGTTAATTTCAAATTACAAACAGACACTTCATTTTTATTTATATGTATAGATTTTAATTTATGAAAGAAAAAAAAATCAGCTGGGTATCATAGCTTTCAAGAATTGGGTAAAAAAATTTTTTTCCTTAAATTAGTAGAAATTGGTTGGATTTTTTTTTTTGATGGATTTTTACTGAAATAATCAAAATCTAAAAAATATAACAAATATTAGTTACTAAAAATATATTCAAGTAATACTTAAGAACAATGATCACAGGTTAACATAACAATATGTCCAGAAACTAAAAGAATATCATAAACTACACTATTAAAATTCGAAGGTAAACAAATGTATCTATCTATGTGACTATACGACTAGGTGTATCTTCTAACGAAGAACTTTAACAAATGACGCAATGCGAAATTGAATATGTCTTCCTTTTATTTTAAAGGTCATTTATTTATTTTTTTTTCCGAAGATTTCGTGGATCAGTCGCTCAGAGCGCTGGATTAGTAATTTTTGTACCCGGGATCGAAATATCATCGCTTAGTTTTTATGATTTATTTTTAAAAAGTATTCAAAATTTTATTCGCGCATTTAATAACTTCACCAGCAATTTTATAATTAGAAAGATAATTTATTTGGTCACAATATAAAGTTTTTTTTAATACAAAACAACGATATTTTACATATTTTATGA
Source organism: Trichonephila inaurata madagascariensis (assembly GCA_019973955.1). Taxonomy (NCBI): domain Eukaryota; kingdom Metazoa; phylum Arthropoda; class Arachnida; order Araneae; family Nephilidae; genus Trichonephila; species Trichonephila inaurata. The sequence continues at coordinate 24,238 of BMAV01009936.1, forward strand.
TTTTTTCTAAAATGAATCAATATCAATGCGTTTATATGAAAATGATTTTTAAGAAACTCATACTTTGATCTTTTACATTTAGGGATTTAAAAAATAAAATGTCGAAAACTTTTTCGTACGAATTTTTGTGTGTGCAATAATTCATTACTTTTTGTGCCACTAGATGGCTGCATCTGTTAAGATGTTTAAGAATCAGTGAATGTTCACTTACTCTAGAGCTCTGATAGCGAGAGGGGAATTTCCATGACAATATGTTATGCATTTAAAAACGTTTGTGCAACGCCGGGGGGAAATAAACCTGTCTGACAAAGAAAAGAAGCGAAAAAATTTCAAAACAGGGAATTCTAAGTTATACACTCGGTAAAATCCCGAGCAACTACAGGCTAAGTGGAGGAGGGGGTGGAAGTCATTTTGAAAAAGAGTATTAGAAGTGCTGATTTTGTGAAGAAAATGGAAAATTTATAAAAGTAGAGAAAACCCGTACAACGCCGGGCCATGCAGCTAGTAAAATAAAAATACCTTCTTGAAGGAGAATTCAAAGAGGATATGCATTGTGTAATGGTACAAAAAACAAGAAAAATTAAGACTGAAAAAAGGGGGAGGGGAAAACACTGAAAGGCTTATATTTTACTTGTTTGATTTTTGGTGTGAATTACAGTTAAGGTTACAAGTAAGAAGAAAGCTTCTTGAGATACACAACACAATTTTTAACAATTGTGACGGATGTTTACGGGATCTTCTCACTAATCCTCTTGGGGAATCTTTGGGCTAGCATTCGCGTTTAATTCACAGCCATCCCTCTCAAGAAAAAACCTTGATATGTAGATTATTTCGACTATATAAAAGCAGAGTTTTGTAATTGTAAAAAAAAGGAGCTGAGAAACTGTTACAGTCGGCACGAAGGTGAGATATAATAAAGTTGATTTTCGCAGCTTAAGTTAAGGGCGGTGTTTGCCACTGTATTTAATTAGTGGATTGGGAATTCGTAGTAAACGATAGATTAGGTTAAATTAAATTGGTTACTTGCGCTTGTTCAATAAAGGTTTATTGCTTTCTCCCAATCATCTCCTAGGACATTCACTTAAGGTTTAAACTGTTGTTGATTAGTGTGCTTGAGTAAAATAAATAATGGTTATAATGGAAGTTTCTGGTCCTACTTTAATTCCTCCCACACTCTTAGGCAAGACGGTGAGGGAGCGACTTCAGGGGGAAGTCGCTCACAATGGCACCCAACGGGTTTGTTCCAAGGGCATCCTACTTTCCCTAACCACGGGATAGGAGTCGGATCCAGTGTTAGGGTCTTACCTGAGCTTTTTTTTCCCGGATCGGAAAATATTGTTGAGTTATTAGATTGTATTGAAAACAATCTGATGTTTTTTATGAGATACCTGCAAGTTTAGCCTGAGCATATCTGAAAGGTCATCTCGGAGGAAGCGCTAAGGATTGGTATAAGGTGTTAGGTTATGCTCTCGTGCAGGGTGTGGAAACTGATTTTGAACATTTGAAACAGGCGTTTACGGAGAGTGTCCCGATCGTACAAAATAAGGCATAGTTAGAGGCCAGATTTCATGCGTCCTATTAAAATAGAGGTCAGGATCCGACGGATTTTGTTTATGATTTATTAAAAATCCAAAAAGTTCTTAAGTTAGAAATGACGGAACAAAATTTAATTGAACATATCGTCAATCGTCTCGAACCTCAGGTTCTTGACTATGTTGAGGTTAGGGGGGAACCCCACCACTATATCTCAGCTTTTACAGGTGGTCTCAAAATTTGAAGAAAGATATTCGGCCAGGGAAACCCAGGGTCCGAGTAACAATAGTGCAAGACGAGATTGGGATGCGCGTCGGAGATTACATGACGATCGTAGGAACAGAAATTGGCAAGATGCAGGGGTAATTGAACGACAAAATGATTGGAAGGTTACTAATAGAAGTACATACAAAAACAGATCCCAGGGGATCAATGTTAATCAAGGGTTCGAGAACAGGAGCCGTAATAACAGAAATGATCATGGATTCGAGAATCGCGGTGGTCGTAATCAGTTCAGAAATAAGGGTCCGAGAGACAATTTTAACCGAGGGGACCGAAGACATTGGAGTCGTCTAAATTGTTTAAGGGTTCGAGTTGATCAATCACAAACTGAAGTGAATCCTCCAATTAGAATTGCTGCTCTGCGGGTTCCCCTGTCGAGCTTCCGTACGTACCCATTTTGTTGAACGAAACATTTACAAAAGCTTTATGGGATACTGGGGCAGAAAAGTCGTTTATTTCTGAGGAAGTTTTCAACAAATATTTTTTTTATAAGCCGGTTAAGAAGTCACACACCGAGGTCGTGACTGCACAGGGTGCCTTTAATAAAAATGTAGGAATGGTAGAATTGCAGATTATAGAATTCGGGAATTTACGAAAAAGTGGAATTTTCATATATTGGCGGATTTAGAATATCCTTGTATTTTAGGTGTCGATTTTTTTATATATAAAGGGATCAAAAATATCACATTGAATTTTGATAAAAAGTCATTAGCGATTCCGGATTCGCAAATTGAAGAGTTACTAATAGCTGAGGGGAATTTAGAGATTGATCTCTCAAAAACGAAACTAAATGTGGTGGCGGATTTTTTGTCTAGGAATCCGGTCGAAAGCATAGAGGGCGAAAATATTGCTTGTGCAGTGATTAGAGATTTGGTACTTTCGTCCAGAGAGCAATTGATTTCGGAACAAAGAAATGACCCTGAGTTAGGTCATATCTATAGATATTTTGAAAACCCTGATGACAGCTCGGTTAACGCGACATTCTTTAGAAATTGGTCTCATGATTTTAAATTAATCGACGGATTGTTATTTTACGCGAAGTATGCAACCACTCTTGGAGCACTGAGTGTACACTCAAAAAAAGTATTGGGACACTTGGCATGCATAACTGTAAAGCCATTTATAAAAGATATTCTTCACATTAAAACAAAAACAAAATGAATTAAGAAATACTTTAATATTTGGTGTACAGTATATAAGAAAAATTTTATTGGTATTATAGAATTATAATTTGATCTAGCTTTTCAAATACAATTCAAAGGCACACTGGAGTCAAAAAAAGTCTAGGGACACTTTTAAAATGAGAAATTTAACAAATATACAGTGCATCGATAGACTTTAATTTCACGCCACTTTTGTAGGCTAGAAGTTTAAACATAAAAATGTTTCAACAGATAAGATTATTTATAGAAAAAATGACGAGAAGCAAAGATATATCGGTTGGTGTGCGAAATCTCGTAATAAGTCATTAGAAAGAGGGGAAATCAGTTCCATGTATGGGAAAAATCTTGAAATTGAGTGTCTACTGTTTTTAACGTCATTGAAAGGTCCAAGAAAACAAATAGTTTTGAAAACAAGCAAAATCAGGGTGTCAAAGAATATTTAATGAACGTGAAGAAATTTGGGGTGGAAAAACCCACATTCGCTTTAATTCTAATGAACCTACGACATCTGAAGTACGCGTTATGACGGGGGGATCAACAAGGAAAAAAAATATTATACTGAAACAAAAATAGTTCAATCAAAAAATTGCTGACACGCACGGTCCTTTGGCTCTACAATATCCTCTAATGTTTTGGCAGGAGAAGAGGGTATCATTTTCAACTCGTCAAAGGAACCCATCTACAGGTGCATTTACAGAGAAAGGTAACAGCTATGGTTTTTTATGCATATATATGGGATATGTATCGTGCTTCCAGTTTAAACATCATATTGCGCTCTAATGATCTTTTCCAACAGTTCATTTTTGATATGTTTGCAAGATAGAGTCTAGCTTGAGCATTCAGTGCAATAAAAAAAAACTAAGAGTTGGGGAAAAAAAATTCATCTTGGGGAAGCTGTTAGTGTGAAGGTTTTCTGATGTTGGCCAGTTGATCATCTTACCTTCCAGTTTTCGGAATCCCAGAATATGCATGAGCTACTCAAGATCTGACTTTTGCGAAACTATGGCCGGCCGCCCTTTTTTCATTACGTTTACTTAATCCTGTATCTGAGATTTGAATTTTTTTTAGGTCAAAAACCACACAATCGTCACAATTTATTAGCAAGAGTTTTCTATGGAAAGCTTAAAATTCTTATGAACTTCATCACAAAGGGAAAGATTTTTGGAATTGTACAATGTTATATGTACACCATAGAATGGCAGAAGCGAGGACTACCCCATGCACATATTCTGGTATGGCTTCAAGAAATCCTGAAGACCCAGAGCTTTTCAGCTGCATTACAACACAAATGATACATGGTCCTTGTGGAGTCATCAACCCTTTTTCTCCTTGCATGAAGGATGGAAGATGCACTGAAAGATATCCTCGGGATTTTTTAAAAGAAACCCAAACTGTGGCAAGGATGGATATCCACTTTATCGCCGCAGAAAACCAGAAGATGTGGATGATTTTCAACACTTATCAAAGTTCGACATTCAGAAGTTGTAGTTGATAACAGGTGGATTGCCCCATACTGTTCTCTACTCTCAAGAATATTTTGTGCCCATATCAATGTTGAATATTGCAATTCCATCGTCGTTGTATGTTTGCAAATATCAACAAATGATCTGATATGGCCGTGTTTGTTTGCCCAGTTCGTGGAAATGCCGCAAAAAAGTTTACCAGTATGAAATGGGGGAGGTACATCAAGTAATGAAGTGTAAAATTAAAGCATCATTAGTAATGAAACTTTCCCATTCATGAACGCTATCCTACAGTTATTCATTTAAGTGTCCACCGGGGGGAAACGGACAGAGAATCTACTTAGAAGGTAATGCTGCTGAATGAGCTTGATTTGCACCCGAAACAACTCTTGCTGCTTTTTTCCGCCTCTGTAATGAAGATGAGTTTGCCCGCACTCTTTTTTATCATCAAGTTCCGAGGTTTACACTTGGTAAAGTAAGAATAAGAAGTGGAGTCGATGAAAAGTTGGTCAATCTTTATCTGACCATCCTGGAATCAAGTCAACTGATGCAATTGGTCGAGTTTTTTTCATCCCCAACAATAATCTTTCATTTATGGTTATTACTTCAAAAACCGGGTCCTACTCTTTTTGTATCGAAAACAATCGAAGGAAAAAATTTGTGATACAAAAAAGGGCCCAAGTTAGAGGTCTTCTAGAGAATGAGATGAACACTGGGAAAGCGACTTAAGAAGAAGCTGCTTTTTATTCACCACGAATGCTTCGTGATCTATTTGCTGTCATGCTCAAGTATGTGCTTTTTTTAAAGTGACCATTTATTTTTGACTCAAAAAGGACATTGGTTTATTTGGTCTCAGGTAGTCAATGAAAAACAACACTTTTTTTAATTATTTATTCAGAAAAAAAAGTTGACAAAAATTACGAATCACAAAAAAGGTACCCCCAAAAAAAAAAAGTTTATTCATTTTATTTTTCAGAAGAACAAATTTGTTTTAGTATAGCGGTGGGTTTCAAAAGAATGAAACTTTGGCACGTTTTTTTTTTATTCACCTTATAATTATTAACATGTTTAGAACTGAAATTTGTTACGGTTTTCCAAATGTCCCCAATTTGTTCATAATAAAAAAAACTCTTTCTACTCGAGCATTTGTAGCAAAACATAAAAAATATTCATTACAATAGAAATGTTTTCATGTGAAGATTGTTGGCGCAAAATGTTTGAATATTCCCCAAAAGGGTTTCCGTGGAAACACTTAAATTATTCCATTCCGTTATTTTTTGGGTGTATTGTAATTAGAAATTAATGAAAATTCGTCCCGGTATCTTTATTACAGTCAATATATTGCTTTTTAATTAATACATCTAGAGACTTTTGAATGTTTTCCCATGTGGGGACCTTTTTTAAATCTGCCCAATAAAGTATCTCCATTTCTTTGGTAAGAAAGTATAAGTCCACTGCTCCAGATATTCACGGCTTGTTTTATAAAATTCTGTAGCCGTCCTTTTCACAAATTCTTCATCGATATCAGTACCACTATCTTTCAATTTTAACATTAATTGACGGACCATAAATGGAAGAAAATGATTGGTCTGTTTTTGAGTTAAATTGTCTTTTAATTCATTGATTACTTTTGCAGCTTCAATTGCCGATACAGTCTGACCTTCAAGTTGTAAGACAGCTTGATAAAAACTTGCTGATTGAGCGTATAAAAATAAAACCACAATAAAAAAGTTTTTTAGTAACAGGGGGCATTTTTCAATACTCAAAAAGTAGCTTTTTAACGGCTGATACATTTTTAAAACCCACTCCAAAGCAGGCATATGAGCAAGCCATCTGGTTCTGCTATAGTTGAGCCTTTGTTGATATTCCGTTTCAGTTTCGGCACAAAACTCCTTTAGAGCTTCAACTCGAATCGTATAAATGTAAAAAAAAAAGAATATATCTTCACAATAACGCTTTCGTAATCTATGGGTAGCCCATCTGTAGCAGATTTTATTGCATTGTGAATTACATGGGATCCACATCCAATACCTATTAAATCTTTTTTCAGAGATGATTGTAATTTCGTTAATACATTGTTAGTTCCTCGCCTAACTGCACCTCCGAAATTGACGTTGGCATTGTCCCCACAAAATGCTACGACTTTTGCTGTCAAATTATTATCTGTCAACACTTGGTTTAAATAATTGACAATGATGTCAGAAGTTTCACCAGGTTGGTCTTGGAAATCTAAAATTTTTACTTGCACACCTACGTAAGGTTGAAAAAAGCGCACTACAATGGGGTATATTTTCTTGTTACCGTGATTTGACGCGTCGTTTAGTATTGTAATACAATTGCACTTATCAAGGTCATATTTTAATTCTTTCATTGCTGTAGGCGTCAAAACATTTACTGCAATAGCTTCTGATTTCGTACGCGCGCATGTAAATTTGGGATCAAAACATGTTTGAATCAATTTCGATGCACAATCATTAGAACGAAAACTGTGGTTTTCTTGTATCGTGTGATAAGCCCAGATGCCTTCTGCCGCGACGATATCCAAGTCCTTCAAAGTTGGCGCGTCCGATTTCTTGAAAAAGTTTACAATGAAGAACTCGAAACGGCGGCACGATCGGATTTTTTTTAT
>BMAV01009937.1:6285-26900 GCA_019973955.1 Trichonephila inaurata madagascariensis
CATTTAATCATGGGGAAAAAAAATTCTGACAACATCCGTATCAAAAATTGCTCAGAAATATGTTAGTAAATTACGGATATTTGCAAGAATTAAGTGGTTGTACAACTTATTAAATGGTTATTAATTTACAGAAACTTTAATCGTGTGGCGGTGTGATATCTATATAAACTAATACCAAACATCCCGCAAAGACGATCATTTTGGCGTGGTCGATAAAGTACTTGAATACGGAACGGAAGGTGCCCAGATCGAATCTTCCTTCCTTCATTGCTGACCGTGCAAAAGAATCACACTCTTCACGGACCGCGGTCGTGGCGCCATCTATCCACCACAAAAGCAATTAAGCCCTCAGACACAAATAACGCAATTAAGCCGTCTCAAACAAATGACGCAATTCTCAAGCCGTCACGGACGAATGACGCAATCCACCAAGTGACGCAACTGCTCGAATATGGTATCGTTCGTTTGCCTATTCGCTGAATCACTGGCATGGGGGTATGTAGCTGTGTGATATCTATATAAACTTGTACCAAACATCACGCGAAAACGATCGTTTTGGCGTGGTCGATAAAGTACTTGCGTATGGAACGGAAGGTTCCCAGATCGAATCTTCCTTCCTTCAAACGCTTTTGTAATTTAACATTATTACATATATATGCATACATTACATACAGCAAAACAGGTGTAATTTGAATACACTTAAGACGAAATATTGGTTAACACGAAATAATAAAACACTCCCGACAAACTATTATGTATTTTCATGTATTTCTTTTCTTAACACGAAGCGATAATAACTTCACACGAAAATATTTCCCTTTTTGAGAATAAACAAAACACGGAAACCACCAGCCACACAGGTGAGATTTAAGAACAGTGGGAAATGTGAAAAAGAGATGGTTTCACGTATAATATTTCGTAGAAAGGAGGCTTTGCATAAAAACATCCTCGGAATACCCCGAGAAAATAGACAATTTTGCTTATCTAAGTTAATTCCACAAACGCTACACAAAAACATTTCATGAGTTGGCGAATTCAGTGACGAGTACATCGCAGTGTAGGTAAAAATTTTAAAAGAATTGTTTGACTAGCACGATGGAAAATAGATCACAGGTTGAAAGCACAAACTACTATTTCGTTTAAAATGAAGTTGGACCTTATTAAAGCCGTTGATCAAAATTAGAGGATAAAAGAGGAAATCTCTAAAGATTCTAATACATTGTCAACAATAAGCCAATGGTGAAAGGAATAACGAAATAGACGACATCGAACAATTTTTTGACAATTTGGTTCTGAAAAAAGCAACCAGAAGGAAAATACATCAGATTATTTCCAAAAACCCAATCAATGTTTTGTTTTTCAAAAAACTTGAAAATTTTGTATTAAATTTTACTAAGTTTCTATTTTATTTTACAAATACATTCATATATATATATATATATATATATATATATGAAAATAAAATGTACCCTAATTAACTTAATGTTGTTGAATATATATTTTTTTTTCCAATATCTCTTAACACGAAAAAAATATGTTAGTCCCCTCAGTTTCCTTTAGACTATATTCACTGTATGCATAGGATAATAATAAGAGATTTCTGGATATTATTTTCTAATTTCTCTTCTAAATAATTTCTCTCTATTTATCAATTTACATGCGCAGATACCACTGACTTACACACATATTCACACATACAAACACACGTATATATGATGGTTATAGTTACATTTACCTATTTAGACCAACCGAAGTCCATTTAGGTACATAAATTTAAATGAAAACTGGGTAAGTACCCTAAATAAACTAATGAGAAATAAATCTGAAATAAGGAATTGTAGTTTAAATTTTAATCTGTGGATTGTAGCTCTCATGTACGAGAAAAGATTCAATGCACATTGCAACAATTTAAAAAGCCAATAGTCACTGCCGTACAATCTTATTACATACCGTTAGAGAAGAAAAAATGAGTATTAATACTGAAAGTGTGTGTTTTTTTTATTAGAACGGAGTATTTTCTCAAGTATACAGCGAGAATATATTATTGTTTGAAAAATTTGTGAAAATGACTTATTTAGAGTAGTATAAAGTTGTTTCTATCTGTCTTGGTCTTCAACGTGTTGCGATTCAGAATTCCAACTAGTAGAACGGAGTTCATAAAAGATCAACCATGTGTAAGGACTTAATTTCACACTCACTTCAGACGGACACAGACGCACTCAATTCATTTGCAAGAATTTTTGCCCATATTAATCGTTGAAACTACATAGCATTGGAACAGTTTGTGCTCAGACGAGGCGCATTACAGGTATACCCTAGACGAATCAATGAACATTCAGAGCTGTCGTATATGGAGTACTGCAAATCTCAATGTTCTGCAAGAGCACTTTGCATCATAATTACATTAATGTTTGGGATGGATTTACTGCGGATTTAATTTGTTGTACTTTTTTGCATTCAGGAGAACCCACTTCATAGCTTTTCAAAGGTATACCATTTCAAGTACCCATTATAGCGACCTTATTTAATAGCAAGCTATTCCTACCTTAAGAAAATGATAAAGTTTTAAAGTAACAGTCTTCTTTGATACGATGTTGCACAGCCTCCTATTTCCCAACCAGCGATGACAAAACATCGTGCTTTCTTTAGACATGATCAGATAACTTCGAAATATGTTTCGAATGCCTAGCCTCTTCGTTTTCTTTAATAATTTGGAGAGTTCTGAAATGCCGTGTCTTTGAAGGAAGCATATGGAGAAGGGTTTCTTTCAAAGATTTCTGTATTTTTTCTCATCCCGGGAATCGCCGGGACTAAAACAGACTGGAATAGTTTGTTATCAATACTTGAAAGATTTTTAGAAATAAGATCAGCAATTTTAAAAGCATTAATTGAGATTAAAGAAAAAAAGATGACAAATGTGACTACAATTGTAGCAGGCTTAAGGCCTATAAAAGTTGGCTTAGAAAAATTATGCAGTTGAAATGGGACTTTGATAACTGCAGAAGGTGTATTTTCTTTCCTTATTGGAGAATTAAATGAACAAAATTCAGAATTTGCGAAAAATATGAAATATTTTCAAATCCAATGGTTAATGAGAGATTCAACGTTAATTTAAGAGAATTAATGGTATATCTAAATTTTGCGAGAAAATACAAAGCAGCTGCAGTTACTGTGGACATTTCACGATAGCCTAGTAAAAATTGGTTAGACAATCCCTAATGATAGGGACAAGGTTTTTCCGCGAAGAAAAATAATTAATATCCAACTCTTTGCACTCAGAAGACGAGAGCATGCAGATTTTGAAAGAAAAATATCTGAGGTTGGATTGAAAATTAGAGAAAGCAATTTTCTCTAAAACAAAAGTTTTATATTGTTCAACCAAGAAAAGTACTAGTTTCAACAAAATCATGAAACAAGAGACTCAGTTGTTCGACTCGACTAAAAATTCATCACCAAACATTATAAAACAATGTGTGGCCTTTAAAAGGAATTCCTTCAACGTCAGTTGAAGCCGAGAGGCCATTTTCTGTTGCCGGATTGTTCGTCACAAAGCTTAGAACTAGGTTGAGTGATAAAAATATAAATTGCTAATGTTTTCTAAAATCCTATTTTAAAAATAAATAATCAATTTATTATATATCTTTAGTATTTGTTAGCTCATTATATAAATAAGCATTAGTTTGGAGATTTATATGTATCCTTATTTTTTATAATTATTATTGGTTTAATTTAAAAATAAATTTTTTAAATACTTTGAAATTTTGATGTATTTCAGGGAATTCCGGGAATGGCAATTACATTTTCGGTATTTCCCGATCATTTCCGGGAATGGAAAATTCCGGGAATTCAGAAATCCTAATATGGACTCTACCTGAAACTAAAAAAAGACTACGGTACCACGTTGCTACAATTGATGGGGAAATTATTGATGCTACTGTTAAATATACTCTTTTACAAGTGCTTTATGTAAATGGAATAAATTCATAAAACACATGCTATGACTAAATAAAAATTTGTACTAATTTTTGTTAATCATATAACCTCTTCTCACTTGTTAGTCCTAAATTAAACAATTATTTTTCATTGAACATCTCTTCTCCATGATCAATATAATATCTAAACATGGTTTCACCAGCATTCCTTTACCAGAATATATTCTATAAAGATCTAAATCGCCTAAATTTAATAATATGAACCTTGCACACATAAGGATAATATGAAATTTTGTATTTACAAGGAATACTAAAAAAAAGTAAAATAAGTTTTCATTTTTTGAAAATTTGATTCCTAGCCAACCTATATACAGTTATGTAATTAATATGAAAAATATTTTGAGAAAAAATAAATTAACTAGCTACTTAACGAATTCGCCCACACGTTGTACACCATCACTTTCCGGATTTAATATTTTCTCTTCTCAAGGTACGGGCTCAAACAGTTTACATGCTTTGTTAATGTTTTCTCATATTTTCGTTTCTTCTAAGTTAACAATTTTGTCAAAAAATACCACTGAGCAGGGATCACTATTTTAATAGTTTCGTTATGATATCGGGGGAAAATATTTTTCCTCGGAATAGGGAAAGCTTTTTTAAAACAAAAACGACGGGAAAAAATTCTTGGGTGGAAGCTTCACAAATGACTAATGTTAATAAATAATAATGAAACTATAATATTACGCTGTATTTCTCTCATAAAATAATGTTGGGAAAAAAAAGGAAAATAATGAATTTTGAAAAAAAAAAATAAATAAATAAAATTTGAAGTAGAAATTCTGCAATTATTTCATAAGTCGTCACACGTATGACAGATAGATAGACTGATAGAAGGACATGCTTCTGGAGGAAAGGGACGCTCTGGACTCCATCCAAATTCCCTTAGTTTCACTTAAAGACTTTTATTTCTAGAGACTTATAAAAAAATGAGATCTGTTAATTATTGTTATATAGGCTGTCTTAAGATAGAAAGATTTTGGAACAGTAATCAGTAAATAAACTATGTACAACGGCCCAAACTATGATGCTGGACTATATCTCACAACTTGCTTCAATTTTTAAGATACAAAAGAAGGCCTCTTATATAAATAAAAAACAGTAAATAAAAACATACACACATAAAACTTAAAATAATAATTTTCTTCTTATTATGACGTTTATGAAAAAAAAAAGTGTACATGCCATGTATGCCGTACGGTTTAAACAACATGCTGCTTACAAATAACAAAACTTTCAAAAATCTTCTGATAAAAGCTAATAAAAATTAATAAATTTTATATAGTGGATGTTCTTTAAACTGAAATTAATCATTGTTGTAACTTAGTATTGAATGAAATTTTAGTTTTAAAATCTGGTATGTTTATAAATTAACACAAACGGAGACAAGGCTCTCATTGGAGAAATTGTGTAAAATACATTTCATTATAGTTGTGTTTGGTAAAAAATAACAAAGTAGAAAGAAAGTTCCTCCACACAATGTATTCATATTTCCTGCACGAGCCGGCCAAAGTCTGAATGCCTTCCCCCCATTGCGTTTAAGGTTCAGCTCCTGAAATACTATGTGTGAGGCTAACCACTAGCACAACAGTGTATATTCAACTGGCTATGCTGCTAGCACGTCCGGGTGGATTGCGCTGAAGCTTTCCTCATAGCACTATCGCCATCACATGGTGGGTTCACAAACTTCATATACACATATATAGATTTTGCTAAAATGGATATAGTGGTATGCTTAAAATGTTCAAATGTACTGCATAATTTCTAGTGGGCTGTTGTTGTAAAAAGCGAAAGTAACTGCTATATAAATAAAGAGAGTTTTTGTATCGGTTTCTATATCCATCCATCTCTTATTGATATTGTGGAAAAACTCTTGTAAATCAACTAATTTTCATAACCTATTACTTTACATTTTAGTTAGCATGCAAGAAGAAATGTTGAAGAATAAATAATTCATTTTTCATTATTGAGAATGCCTTTCTTTTCGTTTGCCAAAATATTCTCATCATTTCTCAAACTCTATGTTTGGCTTTTGTATCGTTCTTATTCAGTTTATTATATTGAATGAAATGAAAATTGTGAAGATTTTTAAAATCCGTGCGAGTATCGTGCTTAAACAAACATAATGGAATTGCAGAATCATTTTTTGTAAAATTCATAAGTCCCATTTTTAACAACTCCATAGCCAAATATATACATAATTTATATAACTGACTTCTTATTAAATATATATGATTGTAAAGTTGTATTTTTTGTGGTGTAGCGTGAACTTTTAGGCTAATAATTCTAATATGATATATTTTCCCATAAAATATTGTAGCTTGAAAGGCTTTCAATTTTCAAAAATTGTGTAAAGTAAAACATCAGCATATGCTTATCCTTACATCAGAAAGTCATATGATTCATAAAATATTCGAGAAAACACGACGAAAGGGTGAATATTAAGTTATCTGCATTATTGACTTTAGAAATATTTTGCAACTCCTAGTTGTAAAGAATATATTAATCTTGAGTTATTTATACCATTCAGATTCCTGCACCGTAAAAGGCGAACTTAAATGATTTAGCAAACTATTCCAAGCAATTTCGTTAAAATCGATAAGATTTAATGCCAAACTCTAGACGATACAGTCCATTACATTCTCGCTTATCTGAAACACTTAATGAAATTGCGCAAGGAATGTGAATCAACGATTCAGAAAAGCATCATTTGCAACAGGTTCTCTTGGTACAGAAACTCTTGAAGTTTACAAGTTGTTTAAACTTGGTTGTAGTCAATAATGCAAATGGATAAGGATCTGAGTTAAACAGATTCTCTTAACGCCCATTTCTAATCGCACAACAAATGCTTACATATTTCATATTTGTTAAGATTAAATTTGAAGACTTTGCTAAGCAGTTTATTTGTAGTAATGTTTGAAATTCATAATTTTAAGTAAATGGAAGATACTATTTTATCAAACAGTAAGTTAAAATAATAATTGTCTTAAGTTCTTTTTTTTATATTTGGAATTAAGTATTTTGTGCTTGAATTATCTCATTCAATAGATTAAATATTCTGTAACATCACTACTTAGGAGAGTATTACAGATGTGGAAACTATATTTTTAATTTCATAAAGGAATTTGTAAGAATGTTGAATTGTTATCATGCATTTTTTGCGATCATTCTCAGTTCATATTTTTCCATTTTAATTATCTCTAAAAGCTTCTTAAAGAGGATATATGATATCAAATAATTTTCTTAAAGATAATATATTTTTGGGATTCAAATACCCTATTATCTTGGTATTACAGAAATATAATTAATTTAGAAAAAAATAAGTATTTTTTCCCTTATTATAAATTGAATCATCAGACTAATGTAAAATGTAATGAATTGAAGTTAATTAGTTGTATTAAGCAGATTTAACTTAAAAAAACAGGCACACATTAAATAGTATTTTTACTATTAAAAACTGTTATTTACTACACTATATATTATTTTTAAGAATTTTAAAAGAGCTATTGGATTATTTATTAATTGTTAAAAATGAAGACCAGTTTTATTTTGTAATCATGGCAGCTGATTGTTATATTTTCAGTCTATAGACCTGAATCCTTTTTGATAAGACAGAAGCAACTCAAATGTCCTGCGGATTTATATTGTAATCAACCACCACAACTTTTCAGAGCCTGCCAATACATTAAAAAAATCATCTTACAAAATAAGGATTACAGGAACAATAATCTATTAGGCAATTGTTAATATAAAATGCTTCAACTTTCTATTTTAAGACTTTAAAGAATTTAAATTGATGTAGCTTTGAGAGAGAGAGAGGGAGAGAGATATGTGGAAACTTTTAGAATTATAATGTGCTTCTTTAAAAATTACAAAAGAATTTGAATGCTTAAAGTTAGTATTTATTTATTTTGTCATGCTCAGGATAATATTTCCACTGGGAGAGGAATCTGTGGCAAAATAAAAAAATAAAAAAACTTTTTGAGAATTTGCTCTTAATTTTTAGAGACAATTTTCACATTCTTTTCTTTTCATATTGTATATTTATATACTTTTCATATATTTAGAAATAAACTTTATTTGCAGACATTTACAATTACACGCTTCAAGGGTAAACATGTATATCGAGTTATCTCATTAACAATCTTTCATAAGTGATTCTACGGCGTTTTTTTTTAAGTTCTGAAGCACTTACCTTTAAAAAGTGATGTAATCAGTTTTTCATCTCAAAAAGAAAAAAAATATATATTTAGTTTAATGTTTCCAGTAAATTTCACATAACTTGCAACATATTTTCTCAAATTAAATGATTTTGCTAAATATTTATTTATAATTAGATTTGTAATGCTATTAGTAACTTTGTTTTAGGATCAATAGTCACCCTATCTTCCATTTTTAGATTTTTTATAAATGAAATAAAACAATCTAAATTTGCAATTTAAAATGTTATTATTCTTATATTACAGGTATTCTATCTTAAATGTTTAAACTATCAAGGTGTTCAACAGAAAATCTGTGCTTTGAAATGGTAAGAGTGCATATCTTTTACTTGAAAATTTATTAACAAATTATATCTTGAAAAAAAATGAATGAAATGTATATTTAAGAAACTATAATTGAAAATAGTATTAATTTTCAGTATTTATTTTTACTTGTTTTATTTCAAACAGTAAGTTAATGAAGCCTTTATATTTTGTAAAAGAATATTCTTAACCTGAATCGTTCTAAATATACTTAATATCTCAATATTTTTAAAGTCAAAAAACATTAATCATAAAAAAACTAGAGTGCTTCAAAAGATATGATAAGAATTCTGACGGAAACCCAAATAATCCCTGTGTCACAGCATTCAAACACCAGCAATAGATAAAAACCTTTGTAGTATTTCGAAGCACACTCAATGGTTGCTGTAAGAAATGTGATAAGGATTCACTTAAAAAAAACTGCACTAGCTGTAATTTAACACCTGCTGGAAACATACTAAGAACATGGAGTTTCTCAAAGTCAAAACTGATGTATGAGAAGGGCAAGGATCTGACTGACAACACACACATCCACCTTACAACCCGAATCTCATACAATCTTTTGGGACCTTTGAAGAAACATCTGCAAGTTCAGAATTTCATAACTGATGTCAGGCTCAGCTTACTATTTTGATGTATCTCCACGACTTAGAAGTTGTTTCATCTATTTCGGTTTCGTTAAGTTGGAGTACCGATGGAACAAATGCTTCAACAATGGAGAATAAATTATGCTTTTGAAAGTGTGTATAAATCTTTTTTTCTCTTAGAAACGGTTACCTTATGTTTTAAGTGTGACCACATTCATTTGATTTCTATTCCATTTATTTGCTTAAGTTATGAAAGTTTGCCGTAGAAATATTGCAAAAAATACAAAAGGAATGATTCCACTAAATGAAAAGAATAATATAAATGCATACAAAAAAAAAAGAAAAGAACAGTGCATATATTAATACAAAATATTACCAAAAACCAGATCTAATGTTACGTAAAATTTATGTTAATTATCCTAGGAGAAATACTTCTTTACTTCATATTTTGACACACTAAGTGGTTTATTTCTGAAATAACACTCTTTAACCCCTCGAACGAGGTTTTTTATACGTTTCCTTCATTTCGAGTACCATTAATTCATTCCTGTTTTAATCCATATGTTTACAGAACAGTTTAACCTAAATCAACTCTTGTGCCATAAACCCAAACACTTATTTACTCACCCCTGTGCAAACAGTATCTGACTATCTCAGAAATTAGAATTAATTCCTTTAGAACGAATGTGTTCCTTGTAAACACTATTATTATTTATTAGGTCCACAATTAATCAACTTTACTTCAGAAGAAAGACTAAAAAAAAGTTTCATCAATACTAAGACATGATAAAATGTATTTGTTCATTATTCACCTAAAAAAATCCTAGGTATGTTTTTCCCCAAAAAAACAGAAATGTGTCAATAAGAGATGATTTCTAGAAACACCTACTGCACATATTTTTTGTAGATTAATTAAGTACTAAAAAACAATCGTTTTGTTTACAAATGAACCTTAAGGTTCCAGAAAAGCCAAATTCTTTCTAAAAAACGAAATAAACATAGACATTCAGCAATAAGAATGTGATATAACACTTTGTTTTACATCCTTATTCAATCACATATTTTCTTAATGATATGAATGAGGTCATGAGCTCTTTGAAACAATATAAAAATTAAATATCTACACTGCTAGGAACACAAATTGCCACAACAAGAAGAACCAAAGATATCATAGTGAAATTTATTTAGCACATAACATGTTGCAAAAAGGTCAAACGATTAAAATTACAGCTTCTTGTGACGTGTGGATGGTGAAAAAAATCAGTAGTTAGTGCAGTCACCTTTGTTGGTTATGATCACTGCCGCGCGCCTTGGCATAGAATCAAAGAGACTTTGGATGTATCGTTGGTCCAGCAGTCCATGCGAAATCCACATATTGCCAAAGTTGATCTGGTGTAGCAGAGGGTGGTGTATCCCGGGCCAGTCATTGTACAAGCATGGACTACACGTTTTTGATTGGCGATAAACCAGGAGAACAAGCAGGCCAAGGAAGCAATTAAATCTGATGGGCAAAGAAAAACTCTTGAACATTGCATGTCACGTGTGGTCAAGTATTATCCCGTTGGAAAATGACTGATGTCAAGCGCTATAAATGTATTGAAAAACCAAGAGCTATAACACCTCAAAGATGTAGTGCTCGCTATTTAGTGTGCCGGTAATAGGTACTAGAGGGGTGTAGGAGTGAAATTCAATACAACCCCAAACCATGATATCAAGAACAGGACCAGTATGACGATGGATAACGCAACAGTTCAGCAGCCTCTTACCACGGTGTCTCAAAATTCGAATACGAACATCGTTATGTTGCATACAGAAGTAGATATTTTCAGTAAACACAATGTCGTTTCATTTCGTAGCCCTTGTCCCACGTTCATCGCACCATTGCCCGGGCAAACGCCTGTAGTTTCCAGTTAAGGTTAAACAAAGCAATGGATGCCTTGCAGACATTCCACTTTGTTGCAAATGAAGTCGAATGGTACGAGCGGACACCCGATGATGCGTAAGAGACTGAATCTGTTGTGTTATGGTTTATGAAGTGGTTGCGTTATCCATCACTACCGTACACACAGTGGTCATCACGGACAGTGTGAAACGAGACGGGTGCTATCGGCCACGTCGGTCTGTCCTTTCCTCCTGCATCCTGCGATGATAGATCCGCATCACACAGTTGCTTGGTTTCATCCAGTACGTTGAGCGAATTCTCTGAAGGATAATCCGCAATCCCTATAGTCTACTATTCTTACTCTGCCGAATTTAGAAAAAGGGTCAAAATACGCTCGATATCTTCCACGAGACATTGAAAGACATCTTACTCAAAAACCGCACCAAAAAATACTGTCGTACTTCAAATCACCAATTAGTTCTGCCCTTATAAAACACTTGTTTGCGCTAATTCTAATAATTTGCGTATTTAATCGACGCCAACATATGATGTAAATTTCCCATGGTTTGCTTGCTTCCTGTAGGGTGTTGCATTTTGTATGGCCAGCAGTGTAGATAGTACTCAACAAATTTATCTAGGACAAAATATAATTCTTATAAAATCCAAAATTAATAATATAACAGCTTATGAGTTATTTATTATCTGTAGACTTTTGTAGTTTCTAGAGTACAAATGTGAAAAAATATTTCCATTATAACAGACAGCAGTAATAAAAAATAAATAGTTTAAACGAAAATAATTTTTTAGAATAAAGTGCACATTTATGAAATTATTTTAATAAGGTATTTTAAACTCATATTTTTTCATCTAATATAACTAACCTTTTTCTGACAATGATTTGATCTTAAACGCCTTCATTCTTTAAAGTTACAATTATTATTGTTTTTTTTTTAGAATTTTATCTTTAAACAGAAAATATATTTACCCTGAAGGAACTATAATAACTTAACATAATGTCACAAAATAATCTATAAAAGAAATTGATTCTAAAAATTTCTTGAAATGAATATTGCTAATTGTGCAATTCTATCACTACTCCGCAGATAAAAAATTTTTTTAAAAAAATCACGAAATGAAAAATAATATATTTTTTTATAAAGAAGTGATCAGAATTGTGGAAGCCTTAGGGATTTTTTTTTATGTTTGGTGACTCATATTTATAATGTGCTTTAGATTAGTGCTACAAAATTCTATATCATTACAAAATAATTTAATTAAAAATACAATGCAATATAATGTGCTTCATTACCTGCATTCTATCAAAAGAAACAACCAAATAATGAGGGAAAAGAATAACAACATTCTTAAATAATATCAAGTTGCTTTTGTAATTTGCGTGTAGTTGATGATCTTGAGAGTTTAGAGAGCTAATCAAGCATCATCCTCTTTTGATAATTAACCATTTCGGTTACAATAAGATTCAACTTTTGATATCATTTATTGCAGTTGAAAGGTGATCTAGTGTAAGTGGTTGCTTTTAAATTGTTTGTTTTTCATAGTGTAATTTCATATAGTTAGAATTGAAAACGTAATAAAATTATAGAAATGACGTATACAGTGAACTGGACATCTAGAAAGCAATATAAATATAAAAAAAAATATTACATGATTATGGCTAGTTATGGCGAAATTAGAAAAGAATTCAATAGAAAGTTAACTAAAGTTAGAACATGGAAATCTTTTAAGATATATAAGGATACTCAATCACTACAAAACAAAACTGGTAAAGTCAATAAAAGAATCACATCCAGTATCAACTAATGATAGAAGATTTGAAAGACTAAGATTAATTGATAGAAGAAAATCATTTGGGAATATTAAAAAAAATTGTAATATGCATAGGTTAGTGAAAGGAATGTTCGACGCCCACTGAAGAAATCTGATCTGAATGCTAGAACTCTCTCAGAAAACAGCATTTCTTACATCTCGAACAAAGATCTAAAGACTAAAATGGACTAAAACGTATGTTAATTGAACAACAGAACAATAATGAAGCAGTGCTATTTAGTTTGAGGAGACCGAAATATACCTGGTTGGTAGTGATAATCTTTGTCGAAGAATTGGCGAAGATATGTACCTTGATTACATTACAACTGCAGTGAAACATTCACTTAGTTTCATGATAAGATGTTGCTTGACATTACAAGATGAAGGGAGAATTTGTGTCATAAATGGAAATATAAATAAGCCCACAAATACATGGAAGAAATATCTGAGCCCAATGAAGCTTTACACACACGACCTTAAGGTATCCGAATACGTTCGGAACCGTGATTTTTCAAAAGGGTATATTTAAGAATAGTATTACAATAAAAAATTATTTAAGTACAATATTTTGACAAAAAACTTACATAGAATGACCCATTTTCAAAATATTCTCCGTTTGCGAAAAATGCTTCTATTTTAATAATATTTTGCCGGTATAAAGCTCAGACCTCTGTACGGAAGCTCAACTAAAAATTTTGAAATATATAACTTAGAAGAGGGTTTATCCATGTTTTACGACAACAGAGGGGGGAAATTTTAAGAAAAAAAACGCTGATAATTATTTTAATTGGCTGTAACACTGAAAATAATGTGAATTTTTCAAACTTCATAGTTAAGCCTATATGTACAGAGGTCTGAGCTATATATAGGCAAAATATTATTATAATAGAAGCATTTTTCACAAAAGGAGAACATTTTGAAAAAGGTTATTATAAGTTAATTTTTTGCCAAAATATTGTATTTAAATAATTGTTTTTGTCAAAATGTCCTTAAAACAATTTTATACATGTATTCTAATCTGACACTAAATATCATGAAAATATTCCATTTATACGCTTTTTTTTAAAATCACGGTTCCGAACGTAGTCGGATACTTTAATCAAGACAATTTAGCATTTATATTTCAACAGAATGCAGCCCCATGCAATCTGGTTAATGCAAAAAGTTGTGCCAAAATAATCATATTTTTTACTGGAATGGCCTGGAAATAGAATACATTTTAACCCGAAACAAAATCTACATGGAAGTGAGAAATATACTAGCAATGAAATCCAATTCATAGAAGCAATAACTAAATCCTGGTTTCATATTAAATCATTCGATGCACTTATAGAGTTATTGCATGGGAATGTGTTGTAAGACCGTAGTCAAGACTAAACGCTACCCAAATAAATACTAAGTAAATTTGTCAAATCTTTTATATATCTAGCTTCTTTCTGTGTATTTCGATTTGCTTTTTTTTAAAGTGTGGAAATACAATTTTCTTTATAAAATTTATTTCATTTGTATCTTGATTAAATTACCTTTCAATTAATAAATTACGGTATTACTTTAAAAAAAAAAAACTTTATGTTATGAGAAATAAAATATCAAAAATTTATGAGTTTCAATAGGTTTTCATAATTTTTGTTACCACTCTAAGTATTAATAGAGAAAGACTCTTGAGAGTTTAGCAAACTTTTGATATAGTTTAATGTTTTGTCTTAAGAAATACAAAACAAATTTAATAAAATAATTTTTGTTGGTAAAATTATTTAACAAAATCGACTTAATTTATTAATTATCCTTCATACAACTTTGATAAATTAATTGTTTTCATTTAAAAATTCAATAAGAAAAAAAAATATATCTTCTTAACTATTTGTACTTTTTTACTGATGTTAAACATTTTCGTTGATAGTTAATAGTGACACTTTACGTAAAAGTTGTTGGTAGCATTGTTGATTTTATCATTTAAGAAACAAAACATTTATCAAGATTTAAAAGCATAATTACATTCAAGATTTGAAAGGTAATTAAAATTCGAATTATATTTTGCTTTTATAAATTGAACTTGTGGATAGTAAAATTACGATTAATTTACACCATTAATATGTATTAAATATTCAAGAAATATCTTAATTTTCGTAACTTAATCATTAGCTTTGAAAATTAAACGTTACTTTCTACTCAAGTGTTATGGGTTCTAATGCTTCTTTTAAAAATTAAGGTGCGGAGTAATAAGAGTTCCTAATGTATTAATTAAGAATGGAATTCAAGCCTTGATTGTTTGAAAGATACAAGAAGGAGATACTCGATTAAATATCATACTCAGTCCTTGACAGCAACATTAATAAAAACCAAATAAGCAGCAAATTTAATCTATTTTCTATTTAATTAAGATAATGCAAAAAATTCAATTTACTGTTCGCTTTTCAATACATTTTTAAAAATAATCATACAAAGTTAATAAGAGTATTAATTAGTCAATGTTAATAAATTTTGAATAAACAGTTCCTTTATATACATGATTACAGCACCCAATACCGTGATAATCAGCTCTTTAGAGTCAGTTTGACCACGTTCATGTTTAGACACGTGATTGTGTGCTGAAGAACAATGATTGAATCATTGAAACATAAAGTTTTCATTTGACATGTAATTGAAGTTTCGTGAACATACTTTTTACTGGTGGATGACTGTCTTTATTGTTTCTAAACAATTTGAATTTTTTCAGCGGCTTCTAAAACTCATCATTTAGCTTTTATTGTTTTTGATTAAAAAGCATAAAATGATTATGAAAAATCACCATGAAGAAAAGAGAATTGAGTCAACTTTCCTTAAGATATACTTGTTTTCCATTTTTAATATGACTTTTGCTTAAAATTGAAATTAATATGATTTCAAAATCAAACAAAATAAATAATATTAGATTATGAAACCAATTTATGTGTTTGGTATTCAAGTAGTGTCATAAAAAGGCATCTTAAATCTATACTTATTATAAGTATTACGTATCATTCAGTAAGAACAAAGGTATAAAAAATTGGTGTATTATAAAATAACTCCTGTGAAAAATTTTGCAATGGTCTCACATAAGCAATGCATCTACTGTCTCGCCGGCTTGAAAAGTAATATTTAAAAAAATAATACAATTTTTTTGTTTGCAGTTCAATGTTTTAACGGAAACTGGCATAATTCAATGTCACATTTGAAGACTTTGGGCTGGTTGGAATACTGATTATAGTATCTGACTCAAATATTTCAATGCTTGATTCTAAATAGGTTAACAGTTTGTGCCACCCTTTTCATAAAAAGACATATTAGTTTTTATAGCAAATCTTTAGGACATCTTCACGTTTATCTCAGTTTCAATCATTAAATAATAATAATAATAATAAATAAAAAAACCAAATGTATAAGACAAAAATCCAAATACATGCATCTCATTTCCTAGATATTTACATCAATTAAAAATCCCGAACATAGTCATTTGTATTAATAAATTAAAAATAGTAAATAAGGCCTTAGATTTTTTCCCAGGATTAAACAAATATTTTTCCAAACAAATTTACAAAATTATAAATCTAACAATACCATAAAAGACATATAAAGATAAACTTTCCCTACTCCTTGAGGGACCAATCTGAAAAAATTTACTCGGAAAAAATGAATTCAATTTCTTAATAAATATTTTATTTGCATTATTTAAAATTCATTTTTGACAAAATTATTTTTTCTATGTTTTTTTCTGTATAATTAATTTCAAGGTCAACGAATAAAATAAATGTTTTAACCTCTTAGCTGTCATGCCCGAGATAATCTCGTGCAGGACACTAGGGCTCAAAAATGTCACGCTCGTGTATTATGCGGGGTAATTTTTTTGAGTGCATTTATTGTTGTACCCGAATACATATCGAGAGTTATTCACCTATTAAACTGCTTTCTTGAAATGGCTATTGTGTAACTGTTGATAACTATTGTATGATACCCGAGGTTGCAGATTTACTTATTGCAAAAAAAACCCAGATATTTATGGCGCAGTAAGGATAAGCAAATGAGATTTACCAACAGATTTTGCTAAAAGAAAACCACAAAAAGGTCAAATAATTGCTCTTAAAAGAGGTAAGATTTTAGCGATAATGTGGAAATATAAGAAAATAGTGTGTTTGATGAACAGTATTCATGATACTCCCATGATCAACCTCAAAAATAAAAATAGAAAAAAATTAAGATACACTCAAACTCAAGTTTATTTCTGGCTGCAATTTAACTACGGCAGGTGTAAGCCGCTGTGATCAGAAAATATCCTGTCATTCGACAGTCCGAACATGCCAGAAAAAATATTATGAATATCTTTTTACATTTACTAGACAAAGTACTCCAGAACTCATTTGCACTTTATAAAAATGTAGCTGAGAAATGTATTACAATTTTGAATTTCGAATCCAAATTGTAGAAGAGCTTTTACATAAATATGATGATGCAGCTTTTGGACAAAAGAATCCTGACAGATCACCTTACGGTAGATAACCATGTCCTTCTTATTGAACAACATTTTATATCCCATATTATCCCTACTTCTATGAACATAGAGCCTACAAGAGAGTCCAAAGTCTTATCTTCAAAAAGGATACAAATGCAAAAAAGGATAAGGAAGGATTCTAGTGAGATGATTGAGGAGTTGGTCTGTGCTTAAAAAAGTGTTTCCAGTTATACCACAGAAAACTGAGTTATTGAACTACCAATAAGGATTCATTTTTATTTATTTTACTTTTATTTTATTTTCTTAAAAAATAATGTTCCACTTGAGTCCAATTTTACGACTGATACGTTGTGCGGCAGTCACCTCATACAAAAGTGCAATTGCTATAAAAACCTAAAACATGTTATGCATGTAATACAAACTATCAGTTCTTAACTACTAAGTATATTTAATTTTGTACTGAACATTTGATTTTTGCAATAAACAATTTGACACTTTATGAGCCCATATCATCAAAATATCTTGACAGTTAAAGGGTTGATATTTTTTGTTCCACCCTGAAACTTGTGAAACCGCCCCTCCTAAAGTGACCGTTTCTTTGATTATCCGCGTGAGCTAGAGGTGTATGGTTTACAAAAGGAGTAGACATTTTTAAATTCTTCATATGACTTTATTAAGAATGTAACTTAAGCGTTTAACAATTTAGATGATTATAGTTTAGAGAGAATCTACGACGAACAAAAACACACAGTAATAGTTATACCGAATCGCGTAACTTGGACCACTATCAATATCTAATCCTCCTAATCTCACTTCTAATAATATTACAATAGTCAATCCTACCTTAATCCAATCTTAGCTTCAATCTTATGAAGAGGTGTCTGGGTGCACGTGCAATGGTATGCACCTTAAACTAATCTTCAAGGTAACTTCAACTAGCTGTCAATTCATGCTTATATCACTTTCGCACATAACATTCCCCTAATTGCCATACGACTTATTGAAACTTCTGTTATTTAAAAGCTATCTCATTTGCATTTTCTCTTCACGTTTCGCTTCTTGGGTTTTGGTTAGAAAAGAGTTGCCATTAATCTTAGCCCCCAAAGAACCCAAAGGTTATGTTAAAGAAAAGACGCATGAGCCCGTCACAAACTACACCGTAGACACTCTTTCGAGGAAATTAATTTATAATTCCTGCAACAATGAATTTAATGACTAATATCAGAAATGCAGTGAGAAATAGATTTTTAAAATCAATCAACTAAAGAGCATTTTTTTTAAATGAGGCTTTTTTTTTGTAACGGTGTTTCAATTTCAGGATGTAATTTACATTGAAAGTATGTTTGGTTAAAGTGTTTCCCCCATTATTTTATGAGAACATGTGATTTATTCCTTAAACATTCTTTATATCAACCCTAGTTTTAGTTTTAACGATTTTCATTTCAAATTTTCTACGATTTTCCTTCCAAATCCATTATCTCATCCCCCAAATGAACGAAGTAATTATTGAAATGGTGATGATCTTGCTTGTAGGGGTGTGGTTTAACATCAGAGTTTTATTCCTTAATTACTAGGACATTCCCTTCTGCCTCTCGTTATCTTAGTGCGTAATAGATTCGGTGTGGAAAACACTAACTCATAAAAAAAACCATAAGAAACTCGGAACAGCAAGCAATAGACTATACCATAAAAGGATTTGAAAAAAGGTCGGATAATCCAATCATTAAATCAGCCTTGATAAAATAATACAAAAATTGAAGGCAGAAGAAAAGAAAAAAATATGTTGAAGAAAACAGAAAAGAAATATGAATATATATATATATATATATATAGGTTACCAAAAATTAGAAAGGAATAGAGGGAAATCAATTTATTTTCCAAAATCTATGTCAGTTTTAACTACAAATAAAGAAAAAAAAACCAGAAAACAAATTTATCACAAAACTAATGCACGTAAAAACACAAGGACAAAATAAACAAATGTAAAATTTTCAACGACAAAAAGATTGGGCTCCACTGTAGAGAAATTGAAATTTGAAAAATAATATTCTGTTATCTGATAACAATGGCAAATCTAATTTTCTTCCTTCTTATGCCCAGTGATTGTAGATGAAAGATTTAGATTTATAAAACAAAAAAAAACAAGTAAAAATAATAAACAAAGTGGATTAAAAAAAAGGAGAAAACGTTTCAAAAAATTTATATATCTATATATCGATATATCTATCTATCTATCTACCTGTCTATCTATCTATCTATCTATATATATATCTACATAATTTTTTCAGAAGTTTACAGAAAAAAATAAAGACTAATAATATTAAAAATGTATTTAAAAAGTTAATATTTTTCAAGTGCCAAATCTCAAATCGTTTAAAATATACCTGCACCGCATATTATTCTACTATGTTGAACATTATCTATCTAATTTACCCATTTATTTTAAAGTATTTTAAGTATTTGTTATAAATAAAATTAATTCATTTTGATACTTAATTTAATTATTTTATTTGATAATAAGAGAAAAAGCAAAACACAAAAAAAAATTTGATTAAAACTACTGTTTAGTTACTATAATCATATTTTGTGTATTTTAAGAAAAAGAAACAAAGAAAAAAAGGGTTATTAATAAACGCTTTATGTAATTCCGTTTGAATGAAATTATAAATCAAACGTGTTGTGCCCTAAGTGTCATTATTTTTATTATTCATTATGTTTTCTTGCGTTTTATGTTTCCAACATTAATATATATACAGGTTCTTAATTAATTTGTTTCATCATTATGTGAGTAACAATTTTGTAGCTGCGATAGCTGAATGGTCCTTAAACGAGAATTCTGGGTGGGGACTGTTTTTGTGAAATCATGGGTTCCATTCCTGGATCTATTGAAGATCAGCCATGTAGAATGATTGATGTGCGTTAAAACTGTCGAGGCTCAAATTCCTTATGTTGGTCTGATGTGGAAGTTTGGAGAGTGAAATGTCTGTTGAATTGTCCTAATATTTTTATCCAACGTTCAAAAATGTGAGGTCCACCGCCAACAGCAGTTACTTTAGGGTATGACATCCATGAAAATACTAATTATTTTCAGTAATGTTAGTTTTACAATAATTTAATGATGTCGAAAATCGAATGACAAATTTATATATTGCTAGTGATTTAAAATGTTTATTAATCTTATATTTGTGATTTACAATTAATATATTCAAATACATAAACTGATTTTTCTCTTTTTTCAATAGTTTAAAATGAAAATATGTATTTTAATTCTTAAAACAGTCATAAAAACGTGATAATGCTTGAATATTATATAAAATAACGTTCAGAGAAATTGTTCTGGAT
>BMAV01009937.1:27000-37005 GCA_019973955.1 Trichonephila inaurata madagascariensis
TTTGGAACGCTTTCCAAGCGAGCGAACCGACACTTTTGTTGATTCCGAACTCTGCAGCTACACTGGTGACAGTACGCCCCTCCTCCAGCTTTCCGATCATTCTTCCACGTATGAAGTCATCCAGATGATTTCTTCTAGCCATATTTCACGAACTGACTCACTGGCACTAGCAGAGAATATGGTGAATTGCGTCTCCGTCCTTCATTTCATTCTACTGTTGAGCAGCGCGCGCCGACATCACGCGTTTTGCGTACGCTCACATCGCTTCTGACGTTTTGTTCCTGATATTTGCATACGCATGACGTTTCTACTGACTTACGTGTTCCCTCTACTGATCTCCAGACCTCCTTTTCTGCAATTTCATGGCTATCTGCTAAATTTTTACATTGTTGCTTAAGTTTTGCACACCAGTGTATATATATATACAGAAAATATTTTAAAAGAAATACGTAAAGGAAATTAAATTTATTGATAAATTTCAAAAGTCGAATTTTTGTTACATAATACGACATCCATTTTAAATATTTTTTTTCAACATGAATAAGAATATAAAGCAGAATACCATTATAAATCATTATTAATAGAATGATATTTCTCCATACTATATGGGAATATAAAAATATGTAGATGATAGAAATATAAAAAAAATAGAAGCTGAATTAAAAAAAAATCGGTGGAATGTTCGACAACGTGTTTTATTCTGTGAAATTTGTTGCGTATGGAAAAACAAAAACAAAAACAACTCAGAATTTCAGTAAAATTTTCAAATTTTACAGGAGATATATTCTTATTAACATTGCTATAAACATGTTATATAACTCGCATGATAATCACACCACTAAACTGACATTATATATGGGTTTAATGTTAATTTTAATTATGATTCGTCGTATGGCAAATGACACTTTATTTTAACCTCTAATGTTAATTGTGTTTACTGTAAAGGACTTTATATACATGTAAAAAAAAGTGTAACTAAACTTCATTCAAACATCTTTCATTGTAGTATTTTAGGTGATTTAAAAGAATATTTTCAAGGTACCACTAAACTGTTAAGTAGTTCCTCGATTCGACCCAGAAAAGGAAATAAACAATGCATTTTCTTTCTTTAACATATAAATTACTAGTGTTTACCAAGAATTAAACAAAAGTATTTTAATTTCCTAGGATCAACAAAAACAATCTAAATCACACTTTATGGGTAAATTAAAAAGAGAAACACATTTACTGAAGTATAAATTACTTTAATTATAATAAAAAGGGAGAAATGCTTTCCATTAAAATTTTAAGTCTAAAGAATAAAATAAAAACAATCTGTTATTTATTTAAATTAATTTTTTTCTACCTTTTTCAGTGTTGAATATTTTTTTCGCATCTTAATTTTTTGCTTCTTACGACACAAAAAAATAGCTCCCTTTCTAAAAGTAAAATGAATAAAATGTTTGTTTTTTTCATGTGCTTCTTATATGCAGATAAAAGGTTTAAGTGCATAACAGAATATTTAATCAAAGTTTAAGTCGTTACTTGGAGCAATAATTCAAACACTAATAAAATAGATTCTCTGACGAATACTTGAATGGTAGGCGTTCATGACTGTGCACTCTATCATCACAAACTTAATTTTAAAACTTCCGAATCATCATACTGCTTCTTTACTGTGAACAGACATCCTAGCAGACTTCCTTGATATTTTTCTTAATCAAGAGAACGAGTAATGCTGTAAATGTTCTACTTCTCTTGAATTTATGCTGAATATCTCCGTAAACGATAGCAAATATATTGAGAAATTAGCTGATATAGGAAGAAAAAAGATTTAAGATCCCTAAATAAAATTTGATCAGAGATTGGGAATCCGTAGTCTCTATTCTCAGAGTAAAATATTATTTTAATCCACTCTATCCTTGAATATGGACAGTAAATTTTCCAAATGACCTCATTCACCCAACTTTAAAGAATTGAAGAGAATATAGTTCAGCACACAAGACTGGTCTCCTATACAGATGTGAGTTTAGGAGTGAGATTCATGTTAAATTCCTACAAATTCTTCAACAAGTTTAAGAGTTTTAGTCTCATTGAAGGAACATCTACGTTTATTTTAAATTAGACAAGCAATAAATGCTTAAGCTGAGACAGTCCAATTAGCTATGCGTGGAAAAAATATTTTGTCAACTTTAAATATGTACCGGCTAAGCCTTTTTAGTTGTAATGATCCTATAACTTTGATCACATTGTTTTCCAAGTGAATTATTCCTAAATATTACTAAAATCACTAATTCACTAATATTACTAAAAATTAACATCATCCGAGTCTTCTTAGTCGAATGGCTCTTGACGTCATTAATAATATTCTTGTCCAGGCCTTCATAATTTATACAGAAGATATCAGATCAGAAACAGGAAGAGCAGACCTTGAGTGACATCTATTCCAACGTCTTTGATGTAGATATTAGATGCTGTATCAGAAAACCCGACCATTGTTCTGTCTTCAGATTGAAACTCATAGCTCATAACAAAGCACCTGATTATAAACTCTATTCGAACAGGAGTAGTATTTGGATCCTGACGAACAGTAAAAGTTCAATTCAAAGTGAAAAAATGCTCTAAGATTATGAATAATACTGTGTGGTCAGAATATCATTTCCAAATTAGAATTTGGGCAGAAAATTCCGAGAGAGTAGAATTCTTTCCTTCCCATATCGGGTTCATGATGATGAAGCTGTTGATGATATAGGGAGAAACGATTGTGACTTCCTTACCCCCCCCCCTACTCGATTGATTTTATCCTTCGGCAATCCCCTATACAAATTTAATGTGAACCATCTTGGAGAACTCCTGTTCACTTATGATACGCCGGGTATGTCTGCTTAGAGCGAAAAAGATTTCTCTATAAGGAGCCATGGTCATATTTAAAAGTGAGTATATCCACCACGATGGCAAAATTTAAGGGGAAGGAAAACTTTTTCTCCTTGAAATTGCTTTATTCCTTCCTCTTTTGCTTCAAAGTATGAGTGTCTCATTTAGACTGCAGTTGGTTGAACAGGGTGATGTCGACGAGTCTCATTTGAGATATGATCTATTGGACTTGATGTATGCTTTACTGCCCCTAGGGGATTGGTAGCAGCAACAGCGGCAACAGTTTTGATTTGTTCTATTAATATGATTTTAATTTTAATTTAAATTATGAATTTATATAAGTGTTAAGCAAAAATGTGTTTATAATTTTTTGACTAGATTATATTTATTTTTTATCCATAGTGCAATAAGTTTAAATTCATATTCTTACTGAGCAACAAATTAGATTCCTTGTCTTTCCAGAAAGAATAAATTTGTTATATTAACTCAGACCTGTCATCTATGATCCACCTAAATTCTCCCCAAGAAAAATGTATTTCTATATTACATTTTATAATGCGTATAAGAATAGATGCAAAAAAACAAACATAGATTTGATATTAAGCAATTATATAAACTCGTGAAAATTCTCCCGCTACAATTAATAATTCGAAGTAAGACTGAATAATAATAAGCATTTTTTTTTAAAATTTAGAGTTACCAGTTTGTAGTTTATAATAGTTTAAAAAAGCATGAAATAAAATTATACATTCATTTACCGAGTAATATATATTAAAGAGATATTTTATAGTGCAATTGTGTTATGAGCTGTTTTCATAGGTATCGCATGCTCACAAGAATCTTATCTTATTTTTTTCTTATCATAAATTCATAATTTAATTTTTACCTTGAGATTGGTTAAATTAGGTAAACATCACTCTACAGCTCCACATTGGGATCATTTATAAGTAGTATTCATCTTCACACCTTTGTCTCAGTTAACGGCGATCTCATCTGATCGAATTGATTACATTTCCAAAGCCTTAATATCCCATTTAAAATTTTAAAATAGCTTTATATTGAGTGTAAAGATATTCTTATTTTAAGACACAAGCTTCTACAGAAAATTGGAATCTAATTGTAGATCTAAGCAAATTGAAGTGTTGTTTTTCAAATATAAGAACTTTATTTATAGAAAGAAATATAATCGTTATCTCTCTTTTTTTTAAGGGGGGGGGGTGGATATAAAATCTACTATTGTTTCTGGTTTTAATCTGTCTCTATTGTAGAACTCTTCAAATCATTTGACATAACTTCTAAGAAGAAAAGATTTATTATTATTGTAATAGAACTGTAGATTTCAATGAAAAATGAAGAAGAATGAATCATGTGTAAAATTATAGCACCATACAATCGATGTTCTTTTTCTTTTTTTTTTCAAGTTATTCGATCTTTACATTTGTAAAAAAGACAAATAAATAAAGACAAATAATTATGTATGAAATCTACTGGAACTAAATTTTGTGGTAGGAATTTGTGTGGTCGGAATTAAATTTTTCTTTAAAGTTAGGTTCTTCAATGAGTTCAAACACCTTTACATTCATTTCCTATGAAGGCAAATTTTAAGCAATTATCTTCATTATTTACGGGTTCAATAATTTTATTTTTTAGTTCCTTATCTATTTTGAAACATCCTCAGCTACTTTCTGTAGCATATTAAAATTCTTTCTCCTATCCTTCTAAGCATTTAAAACAATTGATCTAGCACACAGACAAGAACTCATATAAATACCACAATTATAATTGCAAAACTCTTTGGTTTGTGTCATCATCATTATCACCTGTTTCTTATTCATGCATTGAATAAATAAAATTTGGTTATAAATTGATTATCTTCTTCAACTTAACATAATGAAATGCAGGTGAATAAAACTAAGCTGTTTCTCCGTAGTAAAATACTAAAGGATTTTTCCAGACGATTCATGATATGTATTGTTCAGTGAAAATCATTTATGGAAGGAAGAAGTGCTGCAATGACATTTAACGGCTTCTAGAATGGATAATGAAGAGACATAAAACTGTTTGCAATTTTGTGGATAGTGAGAAAAGAAAAGTCAGACTTTCAGAATTCAATCTTAAGACGTATGCAGCTTCTCTTAATGCACCAACTATTTTATTTTTAACCACAACAAAGGAATTGTCTTTTTATAAAATAAATGCATAAATTATATTCATTTCATATAAAAATAAGGCTTGCTAAATATAAATAATAATATAGTATATACAAATAAAATAAAAATATAGTATATACAAATAAAATAAAATGTACTATATACAAATAGTTTTAAGCCTAAATATAAATAATCAGAACTGTAAAAAATATTAGCCACAGTAGTATTATATCAAACTCTTGGTCTTTGGAACCAAAAATGCAGGTGTAAACAAGTTTTTTAGCCAATCAACCTTCACCTGTAATTTGCGTGTACTATTGTGCCATAGAGGGAAAGGAAAACATATTATAAATACGTAATTATTACAAAATAAAACACCAATACGCAGCCCCATTAGAGAAAAAAAACAACGCTAATATTAATTTAATAATATACATATAACTAGAAAATTTAATAAACAACTGTCTAATATGGAGCTAAAAACTTTGAAAAAAAACTGCTAAGATAATAAAATTTACCACGTTAAAATGAATGAGGAAAACATTAAACCTAAAGTAAATATTAGTACATTTTTTGTCATTTAACTTAGAGCCATTAGAAATGTAATTGTAAAGAAAATTGATAGGTATCCATGTTTAATACAACGACTAATAAAGTTATCAAAATTTAAAATATTAGATTCTTATTACTTATATTCAGTATAATTAATAAAATATTATTGTAATATGTTATAAATATCTCTTTCCTTTTCATAAATATTTTGAGAATTGTTGAAAATTCTGGTTTCATTTAAAAAATTATGTATATCGCATTAGTTAACATATAGGAAATGGCCAGTAAAGCTTTTAAGCGTGATATATTTGAAAATACTTATAATTAAGATATACATCTAAGTAGCACAAATTTTAATATTTTTTTGTATAATTCTTATCTTCCATTTCTTTTTTTAGAGCATATTAAAATTTGTTCGCAACAAAATATCAAACGCGACCCTAATTTATTATTGAATAATGCTTACAATGTTAAATAAGATATCGATATTAAAATGAAAAAGGAAAACATATTAGAAGACATAAATATAAGGGAAAAGATGTTTGCAATCATACATAATATATATATATATATATATATTATAATAATATTTATCATTAATAAAAAATATTCAATTAACGTGTTATTATCATCACAGAATGATCGAGAGTATCAAGCCTATCTTCTTTGTCTGTGATATATCATTGTATAACTATATTTTATTTCATTTCATAAAATGGAGGTAGACCAAACACAATCCTCTAATTTTTAAATAGTATTTTTATAGACTGGAAAATAACGTAATTGTTTTTAGCAGAAATAATATATTTAGAGCATTTGGTAATAGAAGAAGGCATCAAGCCTTTCGATGTTATTTACTATTGAAAAGTACGAAGTACATATTAAACATAATGTATTTGCAAGGCTCCTGCAGTTTTTTATATATTTGTAAGAATAAATATGAGGCCTTGTGTTCGAATGGTAGCATGTCGCGCTTCCACACCACAGGTCCGGGGTTCTATCCTCGGGCTGGGCAAGGTCAACTCAACCTTTCATCCCTGCAGTAGATCTATAAATGAGTAACAAGCTTTATTGGGGACTAAAATACTGAGGGTTTTCACTTCAGACTGACCACCTTATTGGTACATCTGCTCATGCATCTCAGCCCCCGATGGTCTCGTACACTGAAAAAGGCACAGTAGGTCTTGACCCTCATGGGGTGGTGCACCACTGAGTTTGACTTGAGTTTAAGCATAAATATAAATTACTATAAACAGTTTTTTTTTATTATTATTCCAGAAAATTCTCTTCTTGAACTGTGTAGTCTTAAGAAGATAAAATGTCTAGTCTAATGAATGGCATTTATTAGGACATAAATGAGTTAAGAGCAATTGAAATATCTCAAAACTGTTCCGGTAATCTTTAGCTAATTCTTTTTCCTGAAATCTAAAGGAACTCTTTGTTTTAATATCCAAAAATTTATTAATGATTAGGGATTTTGTGGAAAGGAGTACATAACAAAGCTTATAGAATTGTTGAAAAGAATCGTAAAAGCCAGGCATTTTTTTTTTTTTTTTGAAAGGTGAGGAACTTTGTAACTCTAGTTTTAAATTTTAAAGCTTCAAATAAAACGGTGGTAATAGATTGGAGATCATCTAAGTTTTCATATCGATTTCTTTTATGGGAACTTATTGTCGAAGATAATAATTCATCCATTACATCAGGAAATACGCCACACACAGATATACTGGGATATGTACGAAGTTTCCTTGCCGCACTCAAATCGTTAAACAATGCATAAATTTAGTGACTTGAAAGCTGGCAGATCCCAATCAAGAGGTTTGCTTTTAATAGATAAATATGAAAAACCATAATTATATTATGCCTAATTTACAAAGGAATCGATTTAAAATACTTTAAGGAAAACTTTAAAAAGTACGACCTATTATCTAAATTGTAAGCATTCTAATAAAAACTTATTTTATTATATTAAAGACATAATTTATGCAACTAGTTTGGCCTGCGTTTGAAACAAAAAGTATATGGAATTAAAATGAATAAAATATCATAATGGTATTCGGAAGTTTTCCAAGTATTACCTATTTGTACATATTTCATGGGATTTGTGCAGTCGCAAAATTTCCTTATGTTTTTTTTTCTGTAATGGGGCTGCGTATTAGTATTTCTAATTTTGCAGACCCAGTACATTCCCCAGGAGCTGGTATCTATTTTTAGTGCGGCACCACTTAAGCGATACCAAATACCGCAAGTAATTTTCATTCATGGTTTCTTCCCCAGAGAGAGGCACCTGAGCTCTGCCGACGCGAAATTTATTCTTAAGGATTTAATTCTGCCGAGAGTATCCAAGTCAAACGGACACTCAAGGGATTTTTTTCATGCCGTATAATTATACTACATGGCCTCTGTCGATTTTCTGCATCAGGAAAATCCACCAACTTGGGCTGGGGTCGTACCCGCAACCTTGGGTACAGAAGGCCAGCGAGAAACCAAATACGCCATCCAGCCGGCAATTTCCCTATGCATGTATATGTGTATATCTTAATATAGGAAAAATCCCGTGTCACGGTGTTTGTCCCCGATAAACTCCGAAACTACTCAAACGATCTTAATATAATATCGTGTGTCATTTCGTCCCACTTAGAAGATAGGATAATTTTTACCTTAATTAAGGATGTCGATATTATTTACTGCCGGAAATGCGAAGAATCCGGGAAATGGGAAAATTCGCAAAATGTCGACTGAAGCGGATTTTGGCCAGATGGCATGGAAATTGAGTGATCAGCGTATTTTGGATCGTAGAATCCGTATTTCAAACCATCTCCCAAAAATATCCGTAACTTTGCCGAACAATACCAGGACGACAATATCTTAGACACACCGTGGCAGGGGTTTACCTTAAAAATTTTGGAGCCCGAAATCTTGTTCCCTGGCGTATTTCAAAACGGGCAGTCTGAATCTGATATCCGATCCTAGAAATATCCATAATTTTGCTGGATAATTCAGGATAACAGTCTTTTACACAGATCGTAAGAGGGGCTTACCCTCAGTCTTGATGTACGAAAAGTGTGTTACTGGTGTATTTCGGGGTGGTGAATGAGAGAATGTGAAAAATAATGCCGGACAACCTTCGGACGGTCGGGTTGTCCGGCCAAATAATGCCGGACAACCTTAATTCCTCCCTTCCAGGGACTGAACTTACAAGCACAAGACTGCAGAAAAGAGGTAACGGTTGCGTTAGGGGAAGGAAACGAGAATCTGAAATTATTTTTCAGAAACTCCCATAACTTTGAAGGAATAAGGAGGAATGGCCTCGTATTCGAGTTCCACGTCCGGATTTTCATTCCCTCCTTCGACTAAACTTGTACGAGCTGGAGAGCCAAAGGTCAGTCTCGGGTGCATTTCGGGGAGGAGAACGAGAATCTTAAATTCAATTTTAGGAGTTCCGGTAACTTTGCCGGATAATGCCGGACAACCGTGATATAATATCGAAAATTGGTAGAAATCAGCATTATTTATAAATCATTTATAAAATTTAATTTTTATATGTTGTTACTTAGCAAATTTTTAAGTAATTCATGATTTACTTGCATATGTATACATGTATTACTTACTCATGAATTACTGAGTTGCCATTCTGGAAGCTTGAGCTTGTCCTCATTATTGTCACCAACTATTTATCTAATAGGCCATCTATGTATTTTTTACATTTTCAGTGCCAATATGTTTCGTTTTGTAAATTTCTAGAGTTTGATTCGAAGTTCTTAAACGGCTCTGGGGCTTTCTGTTTTTCCTTACAGCACCTTTACTAATTTATGTTTTCCTTTCTTGCAAGTTGAACCATCCATACTCTCCCAATCCGTACTTTCTTTTAGGAATATAAAAAGCATATGAGTAGATGAGTGCATGTAGATTTCAATAGCGCAAGAACCAATTCTGCCTAAACTAAATTAAAGATTTTCTGTTGACATTATTAATAACGGTAAATAAATATAAATATGCACCTACACAAACTTGGATTTTCTTTTGTTGTCAAATGCAATCTACGAGAATAGGATATTTTGACAATAGGACTTGTTCAAATAAAAAGGAACACTGCAAAAAACTCTAAATAATGTTTTTTTTTAGCTTTTGGTATGATCAATAAATCTTTTGAACTTAGAATTTTTTGATTTTTTTTTTGTTTTTGTTTTTTTTGTGCTCTTTACACTACAAGCTGTCCACGTCATTATTCTTCAAAAAACTACATCACTGGTGAAGGATTGTTATGGAGTCTTTGATAGAGGTACAACTGTAATCTCGTCATCTGCCCTTCAAGGTTATGGTGTAATAACATTAAATAGATTTTCGAGGCTTGATTTGAAATCTTTCAAGAAATACGTATTAATGACGTCAATAACTTTCTTCTGAAATAAAGATTTAAAGAGTTTGAAAACATTATATACTTATATAT
>BMAV01009937.1:37308-55373 GCA_019973955.1 Trichonephila inaurata madagascariensis
TCGCTTTTTATACAAGCGAAGATCGTGTGACTCCCAGACGCTATTAATTGGTCAGAATCTACCACCGGTTAGCTTCTGACAAGAGCTTACTATTCAACTACAATTAAAATCCCAACTATTTGAGCAGACAAGTTAAAATAATTAAACGTGAGTCTTGAAAGACTGGACCAAATAATGAAAAAGTTACTGAGAAGGATAGTAGAAGGAATTATTACATATGTATGTAATTTTATGGTAGGTAATAATTATTGACATGTACTAATTTTATACAAAAATTTAAACCTATTCAAGATAAAAGAATTCCTCATTTTTTATTTTGTAACAAATTTCACAGATGCGTGTTATGTGCTAAAAGACACTAAAACACAGTTGTATCTAAAATCGCAAAAGTGTTTTCTTCATTAAACATTGCATTTCATTAACAAACGCATGAAATCCTCTATAGAATTTCATTCATATAAAGGCTTGATAAAGATAAAATGCTTTGAGGTATCGGACTACGTTCGGAACCGTGATTTTTAGAAAGTACATAAATGGATAATTTTTATGATATTTAGTGTCACTTAGATTAGAATACATGTATAAAATTGTTTTAAGGACATTTTGACTAACAAAATTATTTGAATACAATATTTCGGTAAAAAATTAACTTAGAATAACCTTTTTTCAAAACGTTCTCCTTTTGTGAAAAATGCTTCTATTATAGTAATATTTTGCCTGTATATAGCTCAGATCTCTGTACAGAGGCTCAACTACGATTTTTGAAAATTCACATTATTTTCAGAGTTACAACCAATTGAAATATATAATTATCGGCGTTTTTTTCTTAAAATTTCTCCCCTCTGTTGTCGTAAAACATGGATAAATCCACTTCTAAGTTATATATTTTAAAAAGTCATAGCACCATGCTCCTAAAAATTCATGAATTATCACTGCAACTATTTAGAAAAGCATTTACGAGACAAAGAAAAAACTCTTCCAACATAGATGATATTCCTGTGTCTAGACAAACAGCAAATATTACTGTTAAAACCTCTCATGTATCAAAATGATACAACTTCGTTTTGTTTTACTATGTAAGATATTTAATCCAGGATAAAATAAACTAAAAAGTGTTACAACAGCACATTTTACATTTAGAGACGGGTTTCCTTTGAGAGAGTTTGTTCATTGAATGGGGTATTGATCGCTACTATGAGTCATTAAGAGTATTTTTTTTATATGAAAATTTTATCCCAACTCAATATATCTGCCTTTTACATCAGCTCATAATTAGAATGTTGCGAACGAGCTGAATCTGTTCTTCTGAGTTTCTAGAACACGGAAAAAAGTATGTATTTATTAACGTATGCATGTATTTATTAATATATATATAATAAATTTATTGAAATCTGGTAATTTCTACCTATGTAAAAGCACACAGTTATTAGCAGAGCCGGCCACGCGCTGCTGTGGTTTCATTTTAATACATTGATTTAATAATATTCTAAGCTATTCTTAAAGCATTCAAATTAATCTTCACTTATATAATTTCCGAGAGATAAAACTAAGCATGAAACATAATATTTTTAATTATGCATTTCCATCCTCTCCTATTTGAGTGTAGTATTAGTAAAGGTGCTTGAAAGAAAAACAAAAGGCCCCAGAGCCATTTAAAATACTTCGAATCAAACTTTAGAACGTACAAAACGAAACATATTGACATTGATAATATAAAAAATATATAGATGGCCTTTTATAGATAAATAGATTATGACAATAATGAGGACGAATTCAAGCTTCCAGTATGGCAACAACATAATAAATCATGAAAATTTAAAAATAGCTAACAGTAACAATTGGTCAGACATCATTTTGTAATACTTGGTCAAACAACAGTTGCGATAACGCCATCTGCCCTGTAAGGTAATGGTGTAACTAATGTCTCAATTATATTTCCAAGGCTTTCCCATTACACCCAAGCTGTGGGATGTTATGAAACTTAAGACAACAGTCTTTCGAAATCAATCAAGATTATATCTTAATTCAGAATAATTCTTCGAATATTTACGAAAAGTTTGATATGAATCTATTATATTTGAAAAAAAAAATATTATTTAACTATTTTATAAACCATACTTAACAATAGGTTCACATTAGTATTGAAATTTTTGAAATGTAAAATACATTACAGATTTATTAAGTTTTATTTCTTAAAGGTGAATAAATAAAATAGAACTAAATTACTGAATATTATACAAACGATATTTCTTTTTTCAGCCAAAAATATTATATTAATTTAAGCCTTTTTTACATAACTAGTTGAAAGGCTACCTTTCATGGGTGGTACAAACAAAAAAGAAAAGAAAAATGATTCAGTCGACCGTAACAAGAAATGCTTCGTATAACTCATTTATAAAAAAAAATCCTGATATTTGAGAACTATTATAAAGATGACTGTTTAAATGAAATACGCATTTCTGAGTTTCATTAAATTTCTTTTTGCACTTCAAATTTTACTTAATCGAGAATTATAAAAAATATTAAAGGAAAATGACAAGAACCTTAAGTGTTCAATATTTCCATTACCAAAAATTGATTTTTTCAAAAAGGTTATCCCCTTAAATCATTAGTTTTCAAATTTTAAATATTTTCAACCCGATTTTCAGTCATAATTTTCATCGTGTCCCCCTCTAGACAATATTATTGTATTGAATTCAAACATAATGTACTTTGACACTAAAGCTACAATACGATTTTAATTATAAAGTGTACAAATTATCAATATAAGTATTACATTTTGTATTTAATTTTGTATATGACAAGCCCATGAGAGTCACTAGTGATTATTAATCTTAACTTAGTATTGATAATTTAATAATCAAATACATTGTGCAGTACTGTGTGTGTGTGCGATGCCTTTATAAGTATATTATATTAGTGTAAATGTGTACTTTATTTTTATCATGTCAGAATATACTTTTTTTTTTTGCTTCCTTTCAATAAATTTGTAAGTTTTTAGATTTTTTTTTTATTTTCGACATGCTTGTATCCCCCTCGTAGGGTTATCACACCCCCTAGGGGGCACTCCGCACAGTTTAAAAAACACTGCCTTAAATAAATCTTGAAATTCAGCACTATCTTTCAATAAATACATTTAATTAATACCGGAAAAAAATTTCAGACTTGCAATGAAGGAAAAAAAAAACAGAAAAGATGCAGAAATATTTTTTTTCATTTAATTTTACAATTCTTTCTTACAATTAAAAAAAAGTATAATACGTTTAGATACATTTCGTTGAAATGTTCCGAAAACGAATATATATATATACCGGGTGTTTCTAAAAGAATACCGGAGTTTTAACGCTTTATAGTATTTATCACATGTAAGAGTTACAAGTATAATTCACACATTGAATGAAAGAGTAACTCAAACAGTTTTACCTGCAAGTTTACAAATGTTCAATGTGAGCCCCATTTGTCACACGGCATAGATAAAAGTCGATAGGCGAGTTTATTCGAAACTTTTTTCAGAGTGTCTGAGGAAATTCTTGCAACATCTGCTTCCATCCTGTATCTTAAGTCTGAAAGGTCAGCTGGTAGATGAGGAACGTACACACAATCCTTTATGAACCCCCACAGATAAAAGTTGTTGTAACCCCATAGTTGTAGAGCATCAAGATAGACAGAACCAGGTACACAGTTGGTTACCAGTTACAGCGTTAACTTCCCCGTACTTTTGCATTTACAAAGACAGACAATTGTTTCAAACTGTTGATACCACCTAAAAATGTTATTATCATTTAGAGGTTGACAACCGAACTTAATACGGAACGCACGTTGCACAGTAATAGCAGATTCTGTCTTTGTTAACCGGAGAACACAAAACACTTTCTGTTTACTAATCATCATTTTTCTACTAGCGCGTTGATTGGCAAGTAAGGGGAAAACTTAGCATACGTTTCGCACACACATGCCAGCAAACAAAACTGTTTCAGTTGCTCTTTCATTCTAATATGTACATTCTAATATGTCATACTGATATGTTATATATAATGAATACTATAAAGCCTTAAAATTCCGATATTCTTTTAGAAACACCCGGTATATATTATTATTATTAATTAGGTTGAATATATTGTTACAAATTGCGCGTAGTGAACTTTTAAAATAGTGTAAATAATTTATATTTGGATGTGTAATACGTTTATATTACTCTATGTCAGCGTTTCTCAAACTGGGAGGTGCGCCAACCCTGAGAGTCGTGATAACTCTACAATGGGGCGCGAGAATATTGAAAAGTTGAAAAAAGAATATTATTTTTAAAAAAATATGTCTTTACTGAAAGTAAACAAACAAAATGCATTCCGACTTCATGAAAAATAAAATGCATATTTATCCTGATATAATACACTTATAAATGTATCAGTACTGCACAATATATTTTATAAATAATTTAACAATATTAAGTTAAGAACAAGCTTAAAAATTATTAGTGTGGGGTTGAAATACATAAAATTATATAAAAAAATTAACACTTATCCTCATAATTTGTGCCGTTCATAATCAATCCATTAACCTCCGTTTAAAAGTTATACGATTCACTCCCCAATGCCACCGTTTTCTACCTAGGAGTGCGAATGTGATTGCTGTATTGGTAGGAGGGGTGAGAAAAGAAATAAAGAAGCAAGTCCTCTGAAATAAGTAAATCCGTCGCAAACACTATCAAGGCCTTTTTATTGCATTCCGAAACCTTCGAAATAATTTTATGGATAGCAATGCACAGAAAAGATACTTCTGAAAGACGTGTATATACGCCCGAGGAAATTAACATTTTGGCTGAGCGAGAGATTTATATACGCCGGTGGCACTTAAGAGGTAGCTTTAAGGTATTTGACTACGTTCGGAAACATGATTTTAAGAAAGCGCATAAATGGATAATTGTCATGATATTTAGTGTCACTTAGATTAGAATACATGTATAAAATTGTTTTAAGGACATTATGACAAAAAAAAATTATTTAAATACAATATTTTGGCAAAAATTTAACTTAGAATAACTTTTTTACCAAATGTTCTCCTTTTGTAAAAATGCTTCTATTGTATTAATATTTTGCCTGTATATAGCTCAGAGCTATGTACAGAGGCTCAACTATGAGTTTTGAAAAATTCACATTATTTTCAAAATTACACCAATTAAAATAATTATCGGCGTTTTTTTCTTAAAATTTCTCCCCTCTGTAGACGTAAAACATGAATAAACACGCTTCTAAGCTATATATTTCAAACATTGTAGTTGAGCCTCTGTACAGAGGTTTAAGCTATATACAGGCAAAATATTATTAAAATAGAAGCATTTTTCATAAAATTAGAGCATTTTGAAAAAGGTCCTTCTAAGTTAATTTGTAACCGAAATATTGTATTTAAATAAATTTTTTTGTCAAAATATCTTAAAAACAATTTTATACATGTATTCTAATCTAAGTGTCACTAAATACCATGATAACTATCTATTTATGCGTCTTTTTTAGAATCACGGTTCCGAACGTAGTCGAATACCTTAATGTCAAAGCATAGTATTATTGAATTGAATGCATTATTATTGAATGTTGGAAAGGGGGGCTCGATGAAAATTATATATGATTGAATTTTGGGACGCAAATATTATAAGTTTGCGAAGCACCGACTTAAGGTATCCGACTACGTTCGGAATCATGATTTTAAAAAAAGCACATAAATGTAGTATTTTCCTGATATTTAGCGTCACTTAGATTAGAATACATG
Source organism: Trichonephila inaurata madagascariensis (assembly GCA_019973955.1). Classification (NCBI taxonomy): domain Eukaryota; kingdom Metazoa; phylum Arthropoda; class Arachnida; order Araneae; family Nephilidae; genus Trichonephila; species Trichonephila inaurata. The sequence goes on from BMAV01009937.1 coordinate 43,072, forward strand.
TATAAAATGGTCTTAAGGACATTATATAACAAAAAAAGTATTTAAATGCAATATTTTGGCAAAAAATTAACTTAGAATAACCTTTTTCCAAATGATCTCCTTTTGTAAAAAATTCTTCTATTGTATTAATATTTTGCCTGTATATAGCTCAGATCTCTGTACAGAGGCTCAACTATGAGTTTTGAAAAATTCACATGGAGAGAGTTACAACCATTTGAAATAATTTTCGGCGTATTTACTTAAAATTTCTCCCTTCTGTTGTGGTAAAACATTGATAAACCGACTTCCAAGTTATGCATTTCAAAAATTCCAGTTGAGCCTCTGTACAGAGGTCTGAGCTATATACAGGCAAAATATTAATACAATAGAAGCATTTTTTACAAAAGGAGAACATTTGGAAAAAAGTTTATTCTAAGTTAATTTTTTGCCAAAATATTGCATTTTAATAATTTTTTTTGTCAAAATGTCCTTATACCAATTCTATATATGTATTCTAATCTAAGTGACACTAAATATCATGAAAATTATCCATGCATGCGCTTTATCAAAATCACGGTTCCGAACGTAGTCGGATACCTTAAATAGTCAATGGTGACTACTTTTTACACATAAGAGTATATTCGTCATGGAGAAGTTGTAGAATTTTGTGTCATGAAGAGTATACTAGTCATGATACTTGGTTCAAAGTAAATAGAACAACGAGCCGAGTTTGCTTTTTGCACATCCTTAAAAGAAACATATAAAAGTTCTCCCTTCTACCATTTATTTTGATTGGATAAATTCTTGGAATAGAATGCAACTATAAAACAAATGATTTTTTCCAAATTGCTTACAATTATGCTTGTACTCCAATTGTGTAGATAGAAAGTTTTAGATAAAATTACCAATTTGGTTGGTTCATTAAAACGTTAAACCATAACAGCAAAATTTGTATTAAAACATTAAACATCAATAAAATTCGCATTTGTATCTCATAAAATCAAATTTATAACTAAAATTTTAAGTTTCCCTTCTAAATATTTTTCTTCCGATAAAAAAAAAAAATCAGCGTCATATATTAGAAGAGTGAGCTCGAAATTTCCTTTTTGAATTGTTCTTCACCCAGAGCAGTACAATATTGTTCATATATATAAAATATATAACATTCCAGTTATCTAAAAATATTTTTTTTTAATAAGGAAGGAATAAAATTCGTCAGTCTATTAACAACTTTAAAATCCCTTCGCTTTGAAAAACTCGTATAAATATCACAGAAAATTCTTGCAGATATTAGTATGAATTACGCTATAGTTCTTTTTTCTTATAATTAACAATCAAATGTCAGCCGATGTTCCAAGAAGACTGCTGACCCAAAGTTCAACGAAGACCAGTGGAATATTCGTCAATGGAATCCTCATTCTGAAGACGGGTATCTGCTACCTTCGATTATTACTCTTAACACTACAACTGATCAGAAATTCACATCGGAGAGTCAATATGTGTGTGTTTAAAGGTTAATATATGACTCTGCCAAACATCAAAACTCTTTTCTAGGTCAAATCAACCGTTTCCCCTCTTCGTCCTATTCTAACATGATTTACGGTAATACGCAGTTTTCCTAAAAAGTCCAGGATAGATATACTAACTTTGAATCGAACATGGGGTCTAGATTCAATGATTGCATCAACTTTCTCTATTCCATCACTTTCAGGCAGTGTCAAAGTCAGAAGCAGTGATAGGCGTTTAGTTACCACCAAGTGATACGGTACTTTATATCCTACTCTTAGCGAGTGAAACGCGGTCTGATCATCCTGAAGAAAGACCTCCGATGAACGCCCAGTCTAGTTCACACGTTCATCCTTAATATTGCCACGTTTATTCTAGTAATACGACAACGAAATGTGAGAGTATCGTATGACAAGAATTTTTTCCTTTTCCAAAGGAAGACATCATTTATGCAGGTGAAAGTACGGCTTTCGAAAATTTCACCTTTTGTAAAACAATGAGGAAAGTTTCCTTTGACCAATGGATGACCATTAGTATCTAAAAGAGAAAGTTCAAAATACATTTCAGCAAACTAAGATCTGCTGTCATGTTGTCTTTGAATAAAACACGAGATGAAATCCCCTCTTCTTGTGCCTGTTATTAAACACCAGTCAGATTTTATATCTTCCACGATAAAAAAGGGGCTTACGAAGTCAGTGGAATTCAGAAACTTGGAACAGTTTTCAATCGCCCAAAAATACGTGAATAGCACTGTGTGTTCTTCGTTTTCATTAGCCATTGCTGTTGAAGTGTCGTCCTGGTCACTTGACCGTGGTTCAAAATTACGAGGTCCGTCGCCAAACGCCTTCAAGTAATTGAACAGTGGGACGTTTATATTTACTAACTCACTCGAAAAGACATGAGTTTATAGTTACATGAGTTTACATTTATCTTAAAAAATGAAATGTCCTTAAGCTACAACAATAATTAAAACCCTATAAGAGATAGTGTGAATTTTGTCAATATCGCATTATAAAACAATATGAAGGCTATTGACAAAAGGCCTCTTAATTTTGAATCTTGGTCAAGAGACAAGGACGACATCTGAGCTGTCACCTCCCTTCTCCTCTCTACCATACCAACGGGGGGAGGACATTGAACCTCAATAGAATTAGCATGCATCGGCTCCCTTTATAATGTAAGCCTTCAGTGGCACCAGGACTCGAAATCACGACACTTCGGCCACGAATTTGTGATCATAACCACAAGGCTACATTGCAGATACTAAGACATGACCAATTCTAATGCATTCATTTATATATAAAACCGAGTAACAAGCAAATCATGAAACTTGTAATTTTTTCCTACATTCATTAACATAGATAGATTAATGTCGTTTGCATGGAAATATCTACTTCTACTATTGCTATTAATAATAATGACGATTACAATAATAATTATAACACATACAACTTTGATTAATAGAAAATAACCCTCTTATAACGTCACACATTTTGAGTAAAAAAACTCACTTTGTATATATATATATATAATCCCTACTCTCTCACTAATGTGACACCTCCTACTGCAGCAATTCTTTTCTGGTTCAGTCGCGCAAAGAAGCCGCCCATCTGGTAGTGATTAGTGACGCTGACTGCGGTGCCATTAGGCTTGGGTTCGAATCCTGGAGAAGGCAAAAGATGTTTGTTAATGTATCGTGCCTTTGTGGTATGGGGGTAGTTTAAATTGATGTCGAGCCGCAAATCATCCCGTCAGGTTGGTGGAAAGGGAAAATAGGTGTGGGTTGCCCCTGACTCCCTTCAGGGTATTCTTCCTCAAAATTGGGGTGGAGAGGAGCCAAAACCTACTGTCACCTGCATGGTGCTCAAAGGGCTAGTGTACAACTAGCTCTTTGCCAGGGTGAGTTCTGTGGGCTTCGATCTGACTACGTCAGTGAGTGAATATTAAAGTCACACTGTTCAGCCACACGAGGGTTGTTGGCGATGGACCTCGTAATATTTAACCATGGTCAAGTGACGTGGACGACACATGAGCTGCACCTCCCTCTCCTAATTACCACACCAACGGGAGGACGTTTCAGCTCTCGACAGATTTAACGTGCATCGCTGCCCTACACGGCGGGTCTTTAGTGGTACTTGGCTCGAACTCATGACATGCTTACCATGATGCGATACCTTGACCACTGGGCTACCGCAGCCCTCTGACTGCGTCAGATAGGTGTTATTAGGAACAACACACAAGACAGGCTTCAAATAGGCAACTCCTATTTGAAGGCAGCAATCCTGATGTTTTATTTTTTTATTAATGTCACACTTTGGCTTGATGACTATTGGTGATGGACTTCATAATTCTGAATAATGGACAACTGACGAGGATGATAACGTAATTAGCACCTACCTCTCCAATCTTCCCAATGAGAAAACTTTGAGTCTCGATAGATTCAACGTGCATCAGCCTTGTACACAGTGAGTCTTCTGGTACAACAGGACTCGAACCTCCGATCAACAATCATCAGTTAGTTACCATGAGCACTGTTACATTCAGACTAATGAGTTAGACTAACGTGAAATTGAGTTGAGTTAGTTTGACTGAGGGAGCAAAGGATTAGTAACCTTTGTCTCTTAAAAGAGAGAGTTACATTTACATCGCACTTTAAAGCTGTTTGAGGGCTATTGGCAATGGACCTCTTAATTTTGAAACTTAATCAAGTGACAAGGATGACACTTGAGCTTGCACCCCCTTTCTTATCTACCACACCACACCAATGGGGGACATTGAACCTTAACAGATTTGACGCGCATTGGCTACTGCAGCCGTCATAATGTGAATAAAAAGTCTAAATATTGTCATTTGCCCATTAGAGAGTAGTGAAATTTGCCATAAAATTTAAATTGCATTTAACATGTTCAAAATCTTCGAGCCGCAGTGATAAGGCAATAAATTATTTTTATATGCCGATTAAAAATCACGTGATTCGCTCCCCAGAGTCACTGCTGTGCATTGGAGGTAAAGAGGAACCACAAATGATCAAATTTTTCTCTGAAATAAATTAATCCTTTACAAACCCTGTGAAGGTCATTTTATTAAAATTCCATGCAATCTTCCGAACCATTTCACTGATAGCTGCTTAAAGAAAAAAATCGTATTTCGGAAGGACGGGTATATACGTTCAAATCACGCAATGCACCGGTTGAGCGAGATGGATATATTCGCGGGGGACACTTAAGGGGTTAATTCCATCCATTATGTAGAAGAAAGCACATTTTTATTAATGGTTCAAAATTTATGTGTAGAGAAAAATCATTTGAATTTCGAAGTCAGCAAAATTTTAAACAATGCTTTCATATTTAAAAGTATCTTCAGAAATTTCCAGAACTAATTTAAATATTTTACGCTCTGTTGCAGATTAAGGTGCATAATAAACGAGCTAACAAATGGTTTGAGGTTTAAGGCTACACAGTACCCTGCAAATTTCAGATGTACCGAATTTTTTTTAATACATTCTTGCGGCTTGAAGCTGGCCACCAAATTTCAGATCTGTTAACAAACTAGTTTTAAAAATATTTGAAACTTTCTGAGCTATGGTTTTGGTTTCATTTCAAAGCATTTTTCCACTCTTAAATTGAATTAATTCCAAATATTTTTGAGCACAATCAGCTCTTTTAGTATGAAATGTTTATTAATTCCAATTGTCATTACTAAATCATCTCTGCTTGATTATGTTTAAATTTTTTTGAATGATCATAATTAAGAAAATTTTCATGGTCAATATTTTTCCTTTAAAAAATAGTTTGTATAATGTAGAAGCTTTCATTAATTTTTTACTGTTGAGTAAATGGCATAGCCAGTACATTATCAGGTTGCTGTGAGAAATATTTCGAAGAGATGGAATACTACTGAAAATGATGTATCTAAAAATCAGTCCTCAGTTGACACTGCAATTAAACTTCCGAATACAAATATCCTGAGTTTAAATATTGCAGATAAAACTGAATATATCCTTAATGTATTAAACTACATTGTACTAAACACAATGTAGTACTATATTTTAGTAATTTAAAGTCTATAACAAGAGCTAAAGCATCCTAAACAGCCCAATTTCAAACTGAAAAAAATTAAATTTTATGAACACAAACCTGGCTATTTTTTGCTTAAGCTAGCATCATTATTATTTTGTGTTTCAAAACTTTTGTGAAAATATTTTATTAAGATTAGGTTGAATAATTTGCCATCGTAAAAAATACTATCAATATTATGCAAAAATATATTTTGAATTAAAATATGTCAGTCATATTTAATTAAAATAGTTTTAATGTAGAGCATACATTGGAAAATAACATATTAAAAAATTAAAGCCTTACCGGCATTATAAGTTTTTGTTTTATGCCTTTATAAACTTTAAATGCATTTTTCTCATACTTTCAATTCTGAAGATATAAGTGTTTTCTAAACCCTAAGGATTTTTTTTTGTCCATCATAGAATCTTAAAATTTTTTGTATGTACTGTCAAGAGTATGTTCTATAAAAGTTAGCATGGATTTAGGGCTTAGATCTCTATTTTTTTAAAATGCTTAAGTTACTATTTTAAAAATTTTCGGGTTTTCTAGGAAAATAATTATTAAAAATCAACAAGGGAATAGATTTTCAAATCCCTACTAACTTTTGTTCACAATAATCTAAAAAACAAACTTAAAATGACTAAAAAATTTTAAAAAGTGAGCATTATATAAGAGTTTATAAAAAAATTATTAAATTTTTAAAATTGTAAAACAATGGCTGGTCAAACTGACATTTACCTTTAAAAAATAACACCTTTATAATATAATCTTATTATAAAGCATACATTTTTACTCTGTTACTGTCTCCAAAAATGTTTTTTAAAAACAGTACTGTGTAGCCTTAAGTATAGAAGTTATGATAATGGTTTTGGAAAAACTCTTGAAAAAAATAATTACTAAGGCATCTAAAATTACCAAAAAAATAATATAAATTTCAAGAAACATTCGCTAGAATAAGCATTATAATTGAACTAAAAATTATCAAAAAGGGAAGCAGAGTTTTTATCAATTAGTTATTGCACATGGATTTCCATGCTTTTTATAAACTGCCGAAAGAAAATTAACATAATCATAAATTTTTCGACAGCAATGAACAAGTTTATTTAAAATTAAACAAACCATATGCATTAAAATTAGCATAAATTTTTCCCCTGTAGTTTTATATCAAAATTAGCGAATAAAAAAAAGACAAGACCATGCACCCAAAACACAATTTAAAAGCAAATGGAGCCACGAATCTAGATTGCTTTTTGAATTTTCGTAAAATACAATTAAAAAACATGTTCTCCCTCTTACCAGGCGCTTTCAGATTAAAAAATTCTTCGAATGGAAAGCACTCAAACTATAAAACAAATGATTTTTTAAAACTGCTTAAGGTATCCGACTACGTTTGGAACCATGATTTTAAAAAAAGTGCATAAATGTGTAATTCTCATGATATTTAGTGCCACGTAGATTAGAATACATGTATAAAATTGTTTTAAGGACATTTTGACAAAAATTATTTATAAATACAATATTTTGACAAAAAATTAGAATAATCGTGTTTCAAAATGCTCTCCTTTTGTCAAAAATGCGTCTATTATAATAATGTTTTGCCCGTATATAGCTCAGACCTCTTTACAAAGGCTCAACTAGAATTTTTTTGAAAAATTCACATTGTTTTCAGAGTTACCACCAATTGAAATATATATATATATAATTATCGGCTTTTTTTCTTAAAATTGCTCCCCTCTGTTGTCGTAAAATATGGATAAACCCCAATTCTAAGTTATTTAGAGCAAAAATTCTTGTTGAGCCTCTGTATAGAGGTCTGAGCTATATACAGGCAAAACATTATTATAATAGAAGCATTTTTCATAAAAGGAGAACATTTGAAAAAAAGATTATTCTAAGTTCATTTTTTGCCAAAATATTGTATTTAAATAATGTTTTTTGTCAAAATGTCCTTAAAACAATTTTATACATGTATTCTAATCTAAGTGACATTAAATATCATGAAAGTATCCATTTATGCACTTTTCAAAATCACGGTTCCGAAAGTAGTAGGATACCTTAAAAAGTGCGTTTTTATTCCAGCCTTTAAAATTATAGTCGTTCGATAAATAACTTCAGATACATCTCTTTGATTCATTGTGATGTTGTACCACAACAGTGACACAGGAATAAAAAGTTAAATATTAGCAGTAATTTTTTTTTAAAAAATTCGACGTAAAATTAAAAATATATTTCATGTAAAATATACAACATACCAGTTAAGAAAAAGCAATCTGTCTTTAAATAAATAACAGGGATTGCCAAATCCTATTAACAGCTCTTTAAAATTTATTCGCTTAGAAAAATTTCTACCAAATATTTAAATGTAACAGTAAAAAACAGGTGTAGACTAAAATGTGAGCTGTCATAGTGCTTCCTTCACAGTTTCCAGGAGTAGAACAGTAGTTACTTGTTGTTCAACGAAGATTCCCATGCGCGAAAATAGTAATCAAATTCGTACCACCAATGTTTTCTTATGTTTAAGGGGGGAACATGTAACTTTCGATTTCTTCATGTGCAATTCCTGTTCCAAGAATAAAGTCGCATCGAAGCGTCAATATTCCGGCAGGCAAAAATAAATCACGATCAGCCTCTAAATCAGCTTTCGACATCAAATTAAAATGTAGCGGATCATTCAATATGCTTTTACAGAATTCGGCTGTATGAACCTTTCCAGTCGTGTCCAAAACAGATATTTGCAAGTTGCATCGAACTGCAATATTTGCACCAATGCTTATTTTAACGATACCCTCTTCAGTCAATTGCAAAATAAGAGAGGCTCTTGTTTTCCGTTACCACCAAAGATCTCGACACGCTTTCTCCTACTCCAAGAGAGTCAAAATCTCTAATAGTCCAAACAAAAGACCTCCGCTGAATGTCTAGTCGAATTCGAGCGCAGCACATGTTGAACCTAGCTATTTTCCTTTGTATGCTCAAACAGCGAAGGCGAAATGTGAGTGTATCGTTGGACAAGAATTTGTCTCTTCTTAAATCGAAGACATATGTGATGAGGGCGAAAGTGAGCTTTTTATGAGTTTCACCTTTTTTAAATGACCCTTGCACTGTCTGTGATCAATGGGCAACCATCAGTATCTAGTAATGATATTTCAGAACAATGATGAATACGCGCTGTTCCACTATCATCCTGTCTCTGAACAAAACACTGAATGTGGTAATGACTTTCTGCTATTCCTAAACGCCAATGAGGTTTCCTGTAGACATCTATTATAAAAAGGGGGCTTAGGATGGGAGAAGGAGACAACGCAGGACAGTTCTCAATCTCCCAAATGTACGTAAAAGGAGCTAAACTATTACCATCATTATTATCAGCCATATTAATTTCTTTAATGTACTTTTCCCTTCATCAAGATATATTTTTCTTACTCTTAGAACATTTTTGTATTATTAAATCCAAGACTGGTACACACATATACGAGAATCTCAGGAAATGTCTCTGCAGGCATACGGGTTACTACATATAAGAGATTTTCCACAAGAATAAAATATAAACCATGTAACTTGACAGCTTACGTAGCTAATAACACACGTTGGAACTATTAATCATCGAACTAGCGCATTCTGCTTGATTGTTTGCTTATTAATGTGGGCAGGAACGTTTTAAGGCATGGCCCGATTGCTCCAGGTCTAAAGGCTTGGCTTTGGGGGCACGTTAATATTCACGCACTAACTCTGCTTTGGGGGCAGTACCTCGTTACTCGTTACCTTCTCAACTTGACCTCACTCCTCCCAAAGGCTATGATTAGATCATGATTCGTTAAATATAATTTCTGGACATATCTTACAAAATAGGAATTTCGAACTATATGGCAACTGACAGTGACAATACTGCATTACTCATTCATGCCTGTCATCCAAGTGTAAGCCTAGGCCTATCACCATAGAACATCAGTATTCATTTAGTCAAAAAGTGGTAGTGGTTTTGTGCCTAGGGTCTTGAGAATGGAAACCACACATATTTATTTGGTACGTGTTAATGTTTGTATTTTGACAACGTAAGTACGCTACATACCGCCTATTTAAAAGAGTAGCAGGTTGGGCCTTGTTTTTCCCTAAGCGTCCAGGGCCCCAACAGTCTTAAGACATCTCTGAATGTGGCCCTCTATAAATTAAAACGTTGGCTACTGGCGATGAGCTTAGTAATTTTATACCAGGGTCAAGTAACAAGGTCACCTGGACTGAGTTGACTCCCTACTCTTTCTTCTACATTGATAGATTTTATGTACCCTCTACACGGCGGCTGTTCAGTGACACCAGAGCTAACGTACGAAGCAATACCATCCACGAGTTCACAAACATGGCCATTATGCTCCTTCGGTCACTGATTAACCGTTTGTGTACCACGAGCCATTTTCATGTTCTTCGGATCTGGTGACGTAAAAAGCGCATATCTTGCGCGTAAAGTGCCTGGTTAACCCATTGCCAATATCGCCCTAATACAATTCGGGCAATTCTTACGTGCACTATTTGTGATGCCTGAACTGACTTCGGGAAGGAAAAAAATTAACGTTTCTATTTCATGTAAAGAGCCCAAGCTGAGTGAGTTTCTCTCTCTACTTTAGGATATTTAATTCATTTTATTTTCCTAATATATAACATTAGTCGTGAGTGAGTGAATATTAACGTCGCACTGTTTAGCTACACGAGGGCTTTTGGCGACGGAACTCGTAATTTTGAACCATGGACAAATGACGAAGACGATATCTGAGCTGGTACCTCCTCTCCTAACAACCACACCACACCAATGGGAGGACGTTTGAGCTCTCAACAGATTTAACGTGCATCGCTGCCCTACACGGCGGGTCTTTAGTGGTACTTGGCTCGAACTCATGACCTTCCTGCCGGGATCCGATACCTTGACCACTGGGCTACCGTAGCCAATATCATATGTTCTGCACCACATTACATAACATTATGGATTCCGCATCAATTGAACTCTCCCCTCCCCGCATACTACCATACCTGTCAACATGAATTAGTGATTTCTCAAAGTACCACGCCATTCGTCATAATCACAAGTAAGACTCGGGTGGGAGTTTTATCGACAAGATCCAATAACTTGACAACTCGGCTACCGCGGCCAATATTAGCCGTAAGACATGATTAGACGTGATTGATTGATTGATTGAATATTAACGTCGCACTGTTCAGCTACACTAGGGCTTTTGGCGACGGACCACGTAATTTTGAACCATGGTCAAGTGACGTGGACGACACCTGAGCTGGCACCCCCCCTCTCCTAACTACCCCACCACACCAACGGGAGGACGTTTCAGCTCTCGACAGATTTATCGTGCATCGCTGCCCTACACGGCGGGTCTTTAGTGGTACTGGGCTCGAACTCGTGACAAGGCAAGCCACGATCCGATACCTATACCACTCGGCTACCGCGGCCACCATGATTAGACGTGAGATACGAGTTAATTGCAAAGAGTGCGATATGGGCGTGTGTGTAGTACCGTGTTTTGGGACATACCATACTCAGTGGCGTAATGTACACCCCGGCAACCTCCACATTGTGAAGGACCCAGGGTTCTATGGGGCCCCAAAGCCTGATTGCCGCCAAGCACCTACCCTTTGTAAAATCCAACTTGGAGGGTTCAAAACCTGACTTTGCAGAGGGGCCCAACTTTTCCCGATTACGCCACTGAGTATACTCTATAAGATTTGTAAAATGTATGTATTGAAAATCATATTGTGTGTGTTGTGGTTTTATATTATACTATAGGTACATTATATTTAGTTTAAAATTTTGTTTAATTTGCTTTAATTGAATGAGATATGTGGATAACCCATTACTTTTTGATGAATATTATATATAAATATACAAGTTATTGCATTTAAAGTTTTATTTTTGTAATAAAAAAAAACATTTTCTAACTTTTAGAATAATATAAAAAACAAAATTAAGCAGTCAAAAAATTTTTCCACTTTTTGGTCCATTTTTCTGAAATTTATATCACAGTTAAGGGGTTAAAAATGTGCGCGAGGCCTATTGGTGACGAACCTTGGCATTTTTAACCTTAATTAAGTGACGAGGATGACACCTGGCATCCAATCTCTCCTATCTACCATTCCACACCAATGGGGGAACTTTGCGCCTTGACGTCAAAAGTGCATCGGCTTCCTCTACATGGCTGCTTCTCAGGGGAACCAGGATTCAAATTCATGACAACTACAAGGTTACTGCAGTTATAATAATAAAGTGAATAACAAGTCTAAATATTTTCATTTGCCTATTTCAAGGGGAGAGAAAAGTTTTGCTAAAATTGCGTTTAACATGCTCAAAGTCTTTCAGCCTCAGTGATAAAGCATTACAATCTTTATCTCATTTCTTAAGGTATCCAAATACTCTAAAATCATGATTTTTTTCAAAATTGACTTTTTTTATGATTTTATTTTATAGGTCATCTAATTAGCTTAATAAAAATACTAAGTTTTTTATCTTCCATTCACTAGATCAAAACCTACACGTCTTTTAGTAAAAGCATGATGCCATAACTTTACACAAGATGCCAAACTTTAAAATGCGTTTTATACTCGTGATGAGTTTTTTTCGAAAAACTCAAACAAGGACAGTGATTGCTCAAAAAGTTTTGAAAAAAATGTGCTGAAATTTTTTGTGTACGTTTTGCATAACAGTAGAATCACTGTTGTATCAATCACTGTTTTATTTCAAAATTTACTGCCCTTTATGTGAATATA
>BMAV01009937.1:55773-72170 GCA_019973955.1 Trichonephila inaurata madagascariensis
GGTATAAAAATAAAAGCTTTCAAAATAAAAAAAAAAGATAAACATAGAAAAAAAAGTAGACTTCTACATACGTCGAAATACTGTTTCTTTAAATGAATTGGCATGCCTTATGAACTTAAAGGGTTGTAATTCTAGAAGTCTACTATATTTCTTTTTAAAGCTTGGAATAATATCTCGAATGAATGACTTCAAAACATAAGAGCATTGCGCACATACATTTCATGTTTCTTTGTAAAAATTAGATGTGCGTTATACGACGAATATACCTAAAAATTAAAAATTGCAGCTTGAAAGTATAGGTGCGCGTTATAAGCCGGATTTTACCGTAAATCAGTGTTTCTCAAACTGTGGGGCGCGCGCCCCTATGGGGGCGTTATTACCCTACAAGGGGGGCGCGAGCTTAACAGAAAGTCGAAAATAAAAGATTTTTTTAAGAAATATTAATTTACTGAAAACAAGCAAAAAAAATATCGTTCTGACATAATAAAAAATAAATGCACACATTTACACTGATATAATACACTTAAATGTATCCATACTGCACAATGTGTTCCATAATTAATTTAACAGTACTAAGTTAAGAACAAGTGTAATAATTACCATTAATCCTATGGGCATGCCATATAAGATTATATACAAAATTTAACATTTATCTTAATTTGTATGGTTTATAATTAGAGGAGCATTGTAGCTTTACGTGAAAGTATATTATTATTATTGAATTGAATACATTGTAATTATATGGAGGGGGGCGCGAAGAAAATTATGATTGAAAATTGGGTCGCAAGTATAGAAAGTTTGAGAAACACTGCCGTAAATCCTTTGCTAACACTGTCAAGGTCATTTTATCACATTCCAATAAGTCTTCGGAACAGTTTTACCGATAGCTGCTTAAAGAAAAGAATAGTGTTTTCGGAAGACGGATATGAACGTGCAGGGCATGCAACATCATGTTTTTTTTTTGAATGACTGATATATACACCGGTGACACTTGAGGGGTTTATTTCATTCATTATGGAGAAGAATGCATTTTTTATTAATGAGTCAAAATTTATGCGCGGTGAAAAATTTGAATTTCGAAGTTTCAGCAAAAAGTGTAAAATCTCTCATACTTGAAAATATTTTCCGAAATCTCCAAAAATAATTTAAAGTATTTAAGCTATCTCTGAAAGAGTAAGGTCCATAATAAATGAGCTGACAAATGGTTAGAGGTGGAAGTAAAGTACTGAGGGTAGGATGACGATTTTTGAGAAACGTGAAATAGACAGCTGAAACATCTAGAATTGAAAACAAAAATACAATGTCATAAATTGCAAGAAAATTTCACCAGAATGAGTATTTAATGAACTAAAAATTGTCAAAAAATAAGTGCAGAGTGTACATTTCGTTTTTTTATCAGTTTGTTTTCCAAACTTTTCAAAAACTGCAGAAGGAAAATTAACAATCATAATTTTTTTCAACAGCAATGGACAAGTCTATTTAAAAATTAAACAAAGCATATGCATTTAAATTAGTACAAATTTTGCCCCTGTAGATTTATTGTATATCGATACTAACGAATAATAATAAAAACACAAGACTATGCATCCAAAATGCCATTAAAAAGTAAATGAAACCACAAATCGAGATTGTATTTTAAAAAAATTCAAAAAGCAATTATAAAAGGTGATCTCCCTATTATTATACGTTCAGATTAAATTATTCTTCGAATGGAATGCAGTTAAACTATAAAACAAGAGATTTTTTAAAATAGCTTACAAGTGCGTTTGTACTTCAGCATTTAAAATTATAGTCGTTAGATAAACAGATAAGTCATTTTGATTCTTTATGATGTTAAACCACACCAGTGAAACATTTGATTAAAAAGATAATTAGTAGCAATAAAATTTTTTATTTAAAAAGTCGACATAAAATTGAATATATTTCATGCAAAATATTTCAACATTCCAGTTATAAAAAAAACAAAAAACATTTGTCTTTAAATCAGGGGTGGCCAACCCCCGGCACGACGGAGTTGTAATAGTGGCACGCAAAGACTTACTGAAAAATTTTAAGAAAATAAAAACTTTCCACATACTTTATTGAAATGCGGTTATTTTAGACCCCCCTCAAAATTGTATTTGTATGTTTGGGAAGAAAAATTTTCTATTATGAACATAAAAACAAAATATCTCTCAAAACTAGCAGTTATGCACGAAAACAACTTAATTTTGTTAGCATCTTCAAGAGGTGATCCTAATATGCATGATTGATAGCATTGATATGCATATTGATATTCAATAGCCACATTAATTACTGACCGTTTAATAGCTATTTAGAATTAAATACTTTAAGTTTGTTATTTTTATTTTATGCTTAACTTATTGAACCAGTAAAAAGTTGTTCATTAACAATAGAATCTAAGTATTTTTCTTTTTTTTTGTTACATAATTTTTAAAATTCCACTACATGTAAACGCATAAAAAAATGGGCTATTTGCGTGAAAATTCCATACTAAGCTAATAAATAACAGTTTTTTCAGAATTTTGGAAAAGTTAGATGTGGCACGCATAACTTTTTTTTACCAAACAGTGGCAGTCTTCCCAAAACCGTTGGCCACACCTGCTCTAAATAACAGGGACTATCAAATCTTATTAACAGCTTTAAAATGTATTCGCTTTGAAACATTTCCAAGAAATATTTAAACAGTAAAAAACAATTGTAGATTAAATTGTGAGTTCTGATAGTCATCAGTGCTTCCATCACAATTTTCAGTAGTAGGAGAAGAGTAGTTATTTGTTGTTCAACGAAGATTCCACATGCGCGAAAAAATTAATCACACCCATACCACCAATGTATTTCTGTGTTTAAGGGGCGAATCTGTAACTTTCGATTTCTTCATGTGCAATTCCTATTCCAAGAATAAACTCATATCTAAGCGTCAATATTCCGGCAGGCAAAATTAATTCACGATTAGCCTCTAAATCAGCTTTCGACATCAAATGAATGTGTTGCAGATCTTGCATTTTGCATCTACAAATTATAGCTGTGCGAAACCTTCCTGTCGTTTCCAAAACAGATATCCGGAGGTTGAATCGAACTGCAAAATTTGGAGCCATGCGCATTTTAACGTTGCCCTCTTCAGTCAATTGCAATGTCAGAAATAGGCACTTGTTTTCCGTTACCACCAAAGATCTCGACACGTGTTCTCCTACTCCAAGAGAGTCAAAATCTCTAATAGTCCAATGGAAAGACCTCCGCTGAATGTCTAGTCGAGTTCGAGCGCAGCACATGTTGATCCTAATTATTGCCTGTTGTATGCTAAAACAGCGAAAGCGAAATGTGAGTGTATCGTTGGACAAGAATTTATCTCTTCTTAAATTGAAGACATCTCTGATCAGGGCGAAAGTAGACTTTTTATGAGATCCACCTTTTTTAAATGACCATTGTACTGTGTCTGTGATCAATGGGCAACCTTCAGTATCTAGCAGTGATATTTCAGAAGAATGATTAATAAATTTTGGTCCGCTATCATCCTGTCTCTGAACAAAGCACTGAATGTGGTTATCACTTTCTGCTATTCCTAAACACCAATGAGTTTTCCTGTAGCCATCTATGATAAAAAGGGGGCTTAGGATGGGAAAAGGAGACAACAACGTAGGACAGTTCTCAATCGCCCAAATGTACGTAAAAGGTGCTAAGATATTACCATCATTATTGTCAGCCATATTAATTTCTTTACTATAGTCTTCTCTTCATCAAGATATGTTTTTCTTACTCAGAACATTTTTGTATCAATAATTCGATGAAGGTACATATACAACATCTACCACAAGAATAAAATATAAACCATGTAACGTCACAACTTACGTTGTTATTAACACAGTTACAGTTACAGTTTTTTGTGGGATATGGAGGAACAAAGGCTATTATCCTATTTAATAACAGGCTTGATCTATTAATCATAGAGCTAATTCATTCATTCAGATTGATTGATTCATTATTACAATGAATAGGAAGGTTTTAAGACTGGAGCCCAGTGGCCCCATGTCCAAATACTCGGGATCGTCAGCGGTACCTCGTTTCTTTCTCGACTCCTCAATCCTACCGAAGGTTGGGATTAGATCATGATCTGAATAATTCTAATCGTAAAATGTTACTTCCGTATAAATGCTTCAAAATAATAGGAATT
Source organism: Trichonephila inaurata madagascariensis (assembly GCA_019973955.1). Lineage (NCBI taxonomy): Eukaryota > Metazoa > Arthropoda > Arachnida > Araneae > Nephilidae > Trichonephila > Trichonephila inaurata. Next base: position 59,945 of record BMAV01009937.1, read on the forward strand.
TCGAACTATTTGCCAACTGGCAGCAGGGACAAGACTGCATTAATTAGTCATGTCCGTCGTTCACGGCTCTGACTCGGCCCACCACCGTAGACCATCAGTACTCATTTAGTCGAAAGGTGGAAGTCGATGTAGTGGGTTTGTGCCTAGTATTTTGTGAGAATGGAAACCACACATATTTATTTGATACATGTTAATGTTTGTGCTTTGACAACGTACGTACACTACATACCGTCTATTTAAAAGGGTAGCAGGAAGGGTCTTGTTTTTCAATAAGGGCCGAGTGTCCCAAGAGGATTCAAGATGTCAGTGAATGTGGAACTCTGGAAATTAGAATGTTGGATACCCATGTCCTACTCTTACTTCCTCATTGATAGATTTTCCGTACATTAATCTCTCTACACGGTAGTTGTTCAGAGTCACTTGAACTAACGAATGGAGCAATACCATCCACGGGATCACAATCATAACCATTAAACTCTTACGGTCACTGATTAACCGTTTGTGTAGCACGAGCCACTTTGGTTTGCTTTTCGGATTTTGTGTTGAAGAAGACCAACGCATTTGAGGTTTATACAAATAACCGACGATGCGCTCACGATTTGTTGAAACGCCCTGAGCCTTTCAGACAATCGTACTCGAATTTAATAGTTTTTAATAATTTAATTTTCTTTTTTTAATGAATTAATTTCTTAATTTCATAATTTTAATAGATTACTTTTTCGACACGTAATCAAAATGCCGTGGCGATTTTCTGTTGTCGTTTCTCAAAACCTTCTGGTACACAAACATTCAATTCAAATGGTATTGTATACGATTAATGATTTATGTGAAATCGGGCTGTTGTGTGTTGATAGAGAAATGAATAGCCAATGGCTTAGGATCTAACGCTTGTATCGTAGAAGATACTGCAGACAAAATGTCTGGTAGAATTTGTAATTAATCCAGTGCTTCTCAAAGTTTCAATACTTGCAACCCAATTTTCAGTCATAATTTTCATTGGCCCCCTTCCGTACAATAACAATGCATTTAAGTAAATACTATACATTGACGCTAAAGCTACAATATGACTTTAACCTCGTAAGTGCAATGCAATAAAAGGACCTTCACAATGTTTGCGCAGTGGATTTGTTTATTTCTTTTCTCCCCCCTCCATACATCACAAAAGCGCACTTACGTGGAAAACGGTGGCATTGGGGAGTGAATCACGTAATTTTTAATAGGCAATTAAGGGATTAATTGAACCGTACAAATGATTCAGATAAGTGTTATTTTTCACATATAATTTTATATATGACAATACCATGGGATCATTGGTAATTATTAATGTTGTTCTTAACTTAGTATTGTTAAATTAATTATAAAATACATTGTGCAGTACTGATACATTTATAAGTGTATTACATCAGTATAAATGTTAATTTTTTTATATCAGATTGTATTTTGTTTGTTTACTTTCAGTAAATTAATAATGATTTTAAATATTTTTTTGTTTTTGACTTTTCAATATGCTCACGCCCCACTTTTAGGGTTATCACGCCCCCCCCTAGGGGATCGCACCCCACAGTCTTTGAAACGCTGAATTAAACTGTATTTGAACCATGGAGCTGTGAGTACAAAATCACCAAATAAGCTCACCAAAGGCATTTCTTAAATACGAGAACCGCAGTAACCATGTTTTGATTGATTGATTGAATATTAACGTCGCACTGTTCAGCTACAAGAGTACTTTTGGCGACGAACCACGTAATTTTGAACCATGATCAAATGACGTAGACGACACCTGAGCTGGCACCCCCTCTCCGAACTACCACACCACACCAACAGGAGGACGTTTCAGCTCTTGACAGATTTAACGTGCATCGCTGCCTTATACGGCGGGTCTTTAGTGGTACTGGGCTCGAACTCGTGACAAGGCAAGCCACGATCCGATACCTATACCACTCAGCTACCGCGGCCATAGTAACCATGTTGTGAATCAATGAATAGTAGAAGTTTGATTCTTTTCTGGATCCTACTGTAGGATGTCATGCTGAATATAGTGGGGCAGTGGTAAACAAGATCATGAAGTCGTGACCGATGTGTCATGAGTTCGAGTCCTCGTACCCCTCAAAACCCATCATGTACAGGGGCTGATGCACGTTAAATCTGTCGTGACTCAAATTTCTCACGTATGCGCAACGTGGAAATTTAGAGGGAAGGACAACGTTTCCCCGCTTGAGGAGAGTGATAATCCTGAGTGGGGAATACGAGCACACATCGAAAATGGAATATTATTTTTTAAAAGAAATTTTATTTTACTGAAAGAAAGCAAAACAAAATTCATTTTGTGACATATTACAAAATAAAATGCACATTTACACTGATATACTATGCTGATAAATGTATCAGTACTGTACAATGTATTTGACAATAAATTTATCAATACTTTGTTATAGAACAAATTTAATAATTTCTCGTAACATCCATGGCCATATCATATACAAAATTGCACACAAAATTAAATATCTTGATCATTTTTACGGTTTATAATTAAAGTAGTATTGTAGCTTTTTAAAGTCAAAGTATATTATTATTGCATTCAATACAGTGTTATTACATGGGCAGAGGCGTTGAATTGAGTTTGGTGTTTTATGGCTCAAAAAGCAGTTTTGACTATACTGCGCCAAGCATTCATAGGTCTGTGGTCTGGACGGGAAAAGAAGAAATTGGATGACAAGATGGAGGGTCGAAAATAGAGAAGGATCTCTGGGGTAACCCAGGGTCATGACACCCGTGTTTACCAAAGATAGTAAACCCCTTGAGAAAAGGAAAATATCACTAGGGAACCTCGGAATTGTGACACCAATACCCACCTAAAGAAGGCGAGCCCCCTGAAGGGGACACATGGGCGGAGGCGCAAGGAAAATTATGTTGGAAAATTCGGTTGCGAATATTGAAATTTTGAGAAGCACTGCCCTATGTTGTATTTATTTTACGTTAAAATTGCTGTATTCGCAAGTAACGCGCTCCTTACATTATCATGGCGATTCAACGGAAACTTGGCGATAGAGCCAAGATACCTTAATTTTTGGTGACCATGTTGGTGACTCGCCGACCATGTTCACGACCATTTTTGGCAAGTTTGTGACCCTATTGATTCTTCTTGATATTAGTGGGAAAATATTTAAATTTCCGATCTGTGAGGTAAGTGGATTTTTCGCGAAAAATCGGTGAATACTACAAATATGGAACCCTTCACCGAAATGATTTAGTCTTGTTTTGACCATTTCAGAGTAGTATTGATTTGAGACTGTAATGAGTCGATCAGCAATTAGTTATTACTGTGACTGTTGTGTAGGACGAGAGAGTATTGTCTGATTGTCTATTGTCTGTCCTTGTATTTTAGAGTCTGATAGTAGTTTGTAAGCGGCGTAAAAGGTATGAAGGTCTTCTTATATTTACTCAGAAGTTTTGCGTACTGTATCTTGTAATACAAGGATTTGTTTCGACAATAAATTTCCATCGCTTTTAAAGAAGTGTCTTGATCTTTGCGACTGATTGCATAAAAATTTCAAACCCCCACAACCTGCGTTACAATATTATAAAAAATGTTTATTTTAAAGGTTGAATGCCTTTAAAAATGTCTATAGTACCATTTTATTTAAAGCATATCATCACAAAAATCAAACTCAAAAAACCAATTATTCACTTGAAAAACAACTATTTGAAAACAAATAATGAAAACAAATTTTTTTCTTTCCACAAAGATTTATCTTACGTCTTTATTATTTTCTACAGATTCAAGTAAGATTTTGTCTCGTTTCAGCATATATATTTGCATTTTATATATGTTTCATCCAGAATCTATAAAATTATTCCAAACATTTTTAGATTATCATCACTGAACTCTTATAGCTTTTGAATCATTACTTGAAACAAGTTAGATCATTAACTACCGTGTCAATAGCACCTGGATTACATAATAAATTATTCAACCGCTACAAAATCTTTTTCAAATGATTCTTCATTGAAATGTGTGTGAAATACGTTATGCTCTTTAAACGTTCCGTAACGTCGTTTACAGAATAATTATAAGTAATGATCAAATGACTGACTTTAAAATTAAACTATTTTTTAGACTCTTAGGAATCCATATTTTTTTATTTACGGTAGAAATATTCAATATTTCCAGAATGTGAAGGTTCTGAATGAAAAATGACTCATTTAAATATGTATTGCCATGTTAAGACATAAATAACCTGAAAAAAGAAATGAATTAATTCTCTTGAAATAAAATTTATCGATCAATATGATATTTTAAGTAATATTTTATTGTTTTGAGCAATGGTTTTGATAAAATCCGCACGCGCGATAGAAATGATAACAATAGTAATAATAATAATTATTAGTATTATCAGCAGTAGTAGTAATAATCATAGTTGTATACGCTTTGGGTTAAATTTGCACTAATTGAACAAGACAGTATTTCTGAACTACACTCAAATCACTATGTGGTTATGTAAACCAATACCTGAAACCCTTGTTATTCTCCTACCGGATCTTTAATTGATTGATTGAATATTAACGTCGCACTGTTCAGCTACACGAGGGCTTTTAGCGACGGACCACGTAATTTTGAACCATGGTCAAGTGACGTGGACGACACCTGAGCTGGCACCTTCTCTCCTAACTACCACACCACACCAACACCGGATCTTTAATAGAATGTGAACTGGAGCTAGTGACTTATTTTGAGAATCGCAGATTTTAAGCTCTCATCAATTTAGTTATAATAATGCAGAGGTACTGTAACAAATATAATACTGATAATTCTTTCAAAATATTTAGATTCTATACAAACTGGAATCATAATTTATTATGCATTATACTGTTTTAAAGCTGTGTTAAGTGGTACGAAAACAATTCCGTAAATGAAATAATACTTAACTTTAACATAGAATAAATACAATATAAATATATATTTATATTATATAAAATATAAATTTGTCTTTCTGGTAATAAATGCAACATTTCCATAAAATGTTAGAATAAAAGAATTTTAATAATTTATATCAATGTAGAGCTGAAATGAAAAAAAGAGAAACGAGCCTTACAGTAGTCGTATATGATGTGTAACACCTGACATGTTATCTTAGTAAATACGCAATAGTAGCTTATATCCTGAAAAAAAGGAATTGGGTATAATTGGAAATAATTTTCTATCGAATAATTATATCTTTAATGAAAATTTTATTTAATAACACAAGGAGTAGTGCAATTTTTTTTATCCAAGACAATTATTCTTAATCAATTTGGGGATGAGCGGAGACAATAGAAATATAAATATAATGATAACTAAAATATGACATATATACTTGTGATTTCAAAGTCTTTAAAAACCGTTGAAAAACAGCGTCAATAACATCACCACTGTTAGCTGTCGAAACATTTTGATTTGTGTTCGTTTCAAGCTTGAATTCATTATTAAAAAAAGCTATGAGTGGCTCAGATTTTGGCAAACTGAAGTTAAAATCCCCCCTCAAAATCATGGGAAGCGAGTGATAGTTTTCTTTAAAAGAGCAGAACCACCTTCGGTATATGGTAAAAGTACAAAATGCAGGAAATCTTTAATTTTTTGTACCGTTTGATTTCAAGAAATGTATGTGACCACCAAAATCACTATTTGTCAGTTTTCAAATAAGCATTCTGCCGCACATATGTCACCCAATATCGTTACTAACAATACCCAGTCCACTTGTTTGACAATAAATAATGTTCATATGAGGAGTCACACAACATGTGAGTTTTTCTGTTTGCGATAGATCGCAACTCCAGATGCTCTAAAACTGTACGCAGCAATTGAGTTTAGGCATCGAAACACGTTCGTCATTATCTAACCACGTCTCTGGCAACATGAGTAACGAACATCTTTATGAAATAACGTCGTCGAAATCTATTTGGTAAATCCTTTTTTAAACCCTTTGACAATTGAGCGTAAGGATCGCAAGTTTATCCTGTGTGAAGTTTAAGACTTGCTGGTATGTGCGAAGTGGATTCAGAGTATTATTGGGTGGATGACCAGAGTATCTAATTCTTCCGAGCTATAACCTCTTATCTTTAGTATTTTGAGTGACTTTGTGACGAATTCACTCTTCCCCTTTGTTAATAAAAAATACTTAAAAAGTAAAATATACTTATATGAGAGTAAAAAATTAAAATTTAAAACTACTAAAATGCTTTAAGTGCTAGAAAAATATCTTCAAAAAAGGTGCAAGCACTGAGAATGAAAACAAATTTCGATCAGTGGGTGGGCGAGGTGAGGCCTGACCAATGGAAATGCAGCTTAGAACTCAGTCGTTGTAGAAATGAGAGAAACATTGAATGATTTGAAATAAGAAAACAGCTGTTTTAAAAGCTAATAAAAAATAAAATACATTTAAAAAAGTAGGAAAGAACGTGTAAATTTAAATTTGATCAGGATAAATAATTTTCCAGGAAAATTTAAAGTGATTTAAAGTAAATTTGAAAATAGCGAGTTCATGGGAATCGAACCTGGGGCGATTCATTTCAAGTCAGCTACTATAATCATTAAGTTTCGAAGGCTCGGGGAGGGAGTTAAAGAAAGCTTTTAAGTTGGGTGAGAAGAGTGAAATGAATTTAATTAAGAATTTTAATTAAAGAGAGATCCGAAAGAATATTATTGGGTCTGTTAAAATTAGGATCAGGGATATAGTTTTTAATATCCAAGATCAAAGGATTATTAGTTATCAATTTTTTGAAAGAAGTTAGTTGCTAATTTTTTGATAAATTGTCTGATAGACATCATTTTACTCGCTGATCTGAGGTCCTTATTCCTCGTGAAGCATCGAGGTTTTAATATTTGTTGGAGAATGATGCTTTGAAAAACTTCCATTTGATTAATATGAATTTTAGCTGTATGTGCCCAGATTGGCGCATCATACTGGTTAAAACTGATCTTAGGATTAGTGTGTAGATAAGTAATTTATTTTTTCTGCTCTAATATATAGAGATTCTTGCAATTAAGGGGTAGATTTTAAAGACCGATTGTGTGAATTTAGAGTTAAGTGCTCGAGTGCTTGAGGGCTACTAGAGATGTACCCCGATGCGCTGTACCACCACTAAGCGCTCTCATTGGTCAAATCAAATAGCACACGATTACGTCACTTCCTGTTACACACATCCGTCTCTTTTCACGAAATCATTCCAACAAATATCCAGAAAACGAGAGGAAAGATGTTACACATCAATAAATATTACAAAGACTTTTTGTCTTTGGTAAATGACAGTAATAAATATTCTATTCTACTCTCAAGTAAATATTTCTTGATATTAAGGTCAGACTCCTAGTTCTACATAATACAGGTTAATTCATTTTTTATTGATATTCCTAAACCGATAATACAGTGCTTCTCAAACTTTCTATACTTGCGACCCAATTTTCAATCATAATTTTTATCGCCCCCTCTCCTCCTCCAAACAATAACAATGTATTGAATTCAATAATGACATACTTTGACGTAAGGCTACAATATATATGACTTTAATTATAAACCGTACAAATTATCAAGATAAGTATTAAATTGTGTATATAATTTTATGAAATGCCCATAGAGTCACTGGTAATAAATAAACTCGTTCATAACTTAGTACTGTTAAATTAATTATGAAACACATTGTCCAGTACTGATGCATTATAAGTATATTATATTAGTGTAAATGTGTAATTTTTTTATTATGTCAGAATGTATTTTGTTTTGCTTTCTTTCAGTAAATTAATAATTTTTTAAATAATCTTTTGTTTTCGACTTTTCGATATACTCGCGCCCCCCTTGTAGGGTTATCACGCCCCTCTAGGGGGGCGCGCCCCACAGTTTGAGAAACACTGCGATAACAGGAAAATTACTTTTAAGATATCACTCAATAAGCACTTTGTAAGATTAAATATAATAGTTTAAGTAGCATATGTATAGAAGATTTAAAAATTTATATTAAAATTGAATGTTTTATTTACCTCAGCTTTTTTAGAATAATTCAATATATACTTGCAAATAATGCAGACAGAAGCTGACAATTTCCATTGAGAAAACTGAATTAAGCAATTACCCCTAAAGTCATGCACATTTCATTAGCGATAATGTTGAAGTGGATGTGCAAATTATTAAAATAATAAACAGATAAAATCCTTATAAGCCATTTTATTCAGTAATTAATGCCTCCCCCTAAGGCAGCTATACTGGTGTCAATCCATCGAGTCATTCTATCAATTAATCCATTGATGGTTCCTTGTCGATTGATGGTAACCGTTGCCAAGTCACATCCACCGCACTTCGCAGGTCTTCCGTAGTTTGAGATAGTTGTTCTAGGTTTATGTCACGTCCTATGAGATCTCACAGGTGTTCCATGTCATTCTGATCTAGAAAGTTTGCAGTCTAAAGATGAATGTCAAATCGAGTCGGGTTCTTAAGAGTTCGCTGTGCGACAGGAAGCCTGACATTGTCTTGCTGGAATACCGTGTTGGGTTCACCCTACAACAAGCCCAGAACAGCAGACTTTAACTTGTTTCGGGTATCGGTCTGCTGTCAAATGGCCGTCAATGTGTACCAAGGGTGATCTGTGATAAAATATTATGCCACCCCAAATAATGATGCCCAGTGTAGGACCGGTTTGACGTTTGGCAAAATGGGTTGGTTCGTAGTGTTCCCCAAGTCTCTACCATACCCGTCAATGGACGTCATTTCTCCACAGACAGAAACTATATTCATTCATAAACAATAGTTTCTGCCATTCAATGGTCCAAGTACGAGGACGATGACACCAAGCCAGGCGCTAAGCTGTCAATTGTACCCCTGCTGTTAGTACCCGAGCACGTAATTGTACTTCATGCAATCTGTTGAGCACGGTTTGGGTGGAAACAGATTCACCCGTTCCTAGAGGCAACCAGCTTTGGTTGTCTCGTGTTGAGCAGAAAGTGCCTCGAATAGTCAACTGGTGAATAAGCCAGTCCGAACTTCCTGACTTTCACTAATGCGCCCTACTTTCCCTTCGGCGTGCACGTAGAACTTCCTGAATCTATCGTGTGATCAACATTGGTTAATACACACGTTGTATCCAACACTAGTATAGCTTTTGTGTGCAGCGATAAATCTAGTGCACGGAGTTCGATAATACGGCCACATTCCATGGTCGTTAACATGATATCGAGCTCGCCGATATCTCAAATGCATTTTTTAAGCTTCTTTGACAGTCTCAAATGCTATACAAAACCATAAATGCTGTTTATGAGAAGGGAAAATGGCATGCCTTTATAGTCGGAATATGAGTACCACGTGATAAGATGAGTGCGCAAATTTTTTTAATAATTTGCATATTCGTCTCACCTGTATAGCTCCTAAAATTTGCATGATGCTACATGCACTATTTCTTGGTGTTGCTAGGACACTTTTTTTGTATATGCATTATTAAATTAGCCCCATAAAATCTTAAATACTGACTCATGATAAGACCTACTTATTAAAATAATATCAGATTTAACAAATTTCACAGGACATACAACTAAACTTAGAGTAAAAGCAAGGAATACAAAATGTGTAAAAATGGTCTAAAATAAATTTGTGTTTCTTTGAATTAAAATCTATGAACAAGAATGTATAACATATCAGCAAAAATCTTTTTTTGTGATAAAATATGTGCCATCCGTTTCTTACCTCGCCTTCAACTGATGGCAAAGAAAATGAGAGAGAAGTAATAACTACAAATTTTTCAAGCTATAATTGAAAGAATATAATAACTCACTTTAATCTTAATTATTAATCTCCACCATTTTTGCACCGGAATATTTAACTAACATGCAGCGACATATCAGTGTTGCTTCCGAATTATATACGTCTGAAACGACTTAAAGATTAACAAAATTGGCGACAATACACGAGAAACAAGTAAAAACAACCTTCTAATTTTCAAAATTAATAGTTTAATTAAAATTTTATAATATTCTTCTACATATAAAATAAGAATTTGACATATTTTTATGAAGGTATAGCTCTTACGAAACCGTTTTTTCTCTGTTTCTTCTTTGTAATACGATAATTTTATAAAAAAATCAAGGACAAAGTCTAAATTTTAAGTTCTTGTTTACCTTATAGGTTTTAATTATCTGTTTTACATATTTTTGTTTAAATATAAAATGGTTTTATATATTATATATATATTTAAGGTATCCGCGACTACGTTCGGAACCATGATTTTAAAAAAGCATATAAATGGAAATCTTTCATAATATTTAGTGTCACTTAGATTAGAATACATGTATAAAATTGTTTTAAGGACATTATGACAAAAAAAATTATTTAAATACAATATTTTGGCAAAAAATTTACTTGGAATAACCTTTTTTCTAATTGTTCTCCTTTTGTAAAAAATGATTCTATTGTATTAATATTTTGCCTGTTTATAGCTCAGACCTTTGTACAGAGGCCCAACTAGAATGTTTCAAAAATTCACATTATTTTCAGAGTTGTGACATCTCTCGCGTTCTTCTTCTAACATAACCTCTACGTTCTTTGACGGCCACGATTAATGGCAAAACTTTTCCAACCCAAATCCAAGAAGTGAAAACGAAGCATAGATGCAAATAAGATAACCTTTAGAAGGATAGAAAGTTTAGTGAGCAATGATGGCAATTTAGAGAAAGCTCAGTTCGGAAAAAGATAGAGTGTGGATCGACGACTTAGAATAAAGACGCCCACCTCGCCAATCTATACAAGGTACATACCATTGTACTACCCTAGGAGAAAGATTTGGATTAGCCTGGACATTGAGTATTCAACCAAGGTAGGGAGAATATATTCTGAACGCTAGTATATTATTGAAACGAGATTAGGCGGATCTAATATATTTATATTGATGTGATCTAATTGCGCGATCTGAGTTAGTTAAAACTGCGTACTTTGGTTTATTCTCACTTAATATATGTTTGTGTTCGATATCTCTAAGTAATTTAAGTTAAATTCTTAATAAAAGTCATATTAAGAATTATAGAATGTCTCATATATATCATTTCGAGAGAGAGATAATCCCACACCTCTAACTTACGCGGAAACCCCACGACATAGCTATCGAACGATGGCTATGTCGCAGAGTTACAACCATTTTAAATAATTATCGGCATATTTTCTTAAAATTTCTCCTGTTTTCGTAAAACATGGATAAACCGACTTCCATGTTATGCTTTTCAAAAATTCTAGTTGAGACTCTGTACAGAGGTCTGAGCTATATACAGGCAAAATATTAATACAATAGAAGCATTTTTTACAAAAGGAAAACATTTGGAAAAAAGGTTTTTCTAAGTTAATTTTTTGTCAAAATATTGTACTTAAATAATTTTTTATTGTAATACTATTCTTAACCCAATTTTATATACATTGTCTAATCTAAGTGACTTTAAATATCATAAATATTATCCATTTACACGCTTTTGCAAAGTCATGGTTCCGAACGTAGTCGGATACCTTAATGTTTGAAAAAATTGTCTCTATAATTTTATATAGTTGAGTGTGTATTATACAAATAAAAGAGATTTTTCCATGGACTTAAATAATTAAATATATATTTTAATAACACATATTTAAAATCAAATGTGCAAAAAAATGTAATAGGACTGATCAAATGAGTAAAATTAAAAATTCACGAGTGGAATTCAAAAAAAAAAAAAACTTTAAGGGACATTCTTCTTCTCTCTCTCTCTCTCTCTAATGTAAGTATATTCTCTTTGTGTCTAACAATCATTCATTACGTAATGGATTCATTAAGTTGAAAGATATTTTGTAACAGATTCTACAGAAAATCATCATTTAGGATTCAGGGACATTTTGAATTAAATCCATGTGATAAATTTCCATTTTCTTCTTTTCTTTTTGTTATTTAATTAACGTAATTGAAAGCATTCTTTAAAATGTGTTTACATAGTAAATACGTTTGTGTTGCATTGTTACGCTGCGTTTCAGCTTGGCTGGCACAAACAACTTTTATAAAGATATACGTAGTTGAAATACAAGTTAGTTTAATTATTTACTTGAAGACAGAGGCTTCCTCATTTTTCTTCTTCCTCAAAAATTCCTCAGAGGCTTAGAATTATTACTTAGCCTCTGAGGTAATTTTAGCCCCATCTTCATCTAAGTCCTCTTTTCTTCTTTTCTTAAGTACTAGAGTAGCAATTTTAAACTCTGGC
>BMAV01009938.1:0-73905 GCA_019973955.1 Trichonephila inaurata madagascariensis
AACTCGTGCAAAGAGCGGGTACTTCAGCCAGTATACTTTTAATGTTTCGGTGTGTGTGCGCTGCACAGAGTATTTTATAACTAATTAATTAATACTGAATTAAGAACAAGTTTAATAAGTATTAGAGACTTCAATGGACTTGTCTTGCAGAGCAAAGTTTTTCAAAGTTTTTTAGAAATTGACCCTCTGAGTTATTTTTCTATATTTAGCTGATATCTATATTTTGTCTTCTAAGCAGCCACCGCATTTTGCAATATGTTCCAATTTAAAAATTAGAGAAAGGAAAAATAACATAATAATTATCCTATTATTTATTTTTTTTTGCTTAAAAGTAACATATACAAAATTTAATACTTATGTTATTAATTTGTACGGTTTATAATTAAGATCGCGTATTGTAGCTTTAGCGTCAAAGTGCATTATTATTGCATTCAGTAGTTTATTAATATATAAGGGGGGCGCGATAAAAATTGTGATTGAAAAGGGGGGCGCCAGTATGGAAAGTTTGAGAAGCACTGTAGTAACCTAATTCATAGTTATTGAATTAAAGGTCAAGGCAATGAAACTGATATTTTGTTGCAATATTTACTATTTTGGGATTACCTGGACGCTCCTGCCTCACATAAATTGTTGAAATTCCATCTTGAATAATAATTTCTTTATGGTCCGAACACATACTTATATATATTACAGTGCTTCTCAAACTTTCAATATACGCGACCCACTATTCAATCATCATTTCCATCGCACCCCCCTCCATACAATAACAATGTATTGAATTCAATGATACTATACTTTGACACTAAAGCTACAATACTACTTTAACCTCTTACGTGCCACTGACGTATATAAACGTCTCGCTCAGCCAAAGCATTAATTTTCTGGACGTATTTAAACATCTTTCTGAAGTACGATCTTTTCTGTGCAGTGCGATCCATAAAATTATTCCGAAGGTTTTGAACAGCAATGAAAGGACCTTAACTGTGTTTGAGAAGAGTTTACTTATTTCAGAGGATTTGCTTATTCAATTCTTTTCTTCTTCCCCTCAAAAAGACATAAAAAGACGCTCGTCTACGTGGTAAACGGTGGCATTGGGAAGCGAATCACGTAACTTTTAATTGGCAGTTAAGGAATTAATTATAAACCGTATAAATTATCCAGATAAGCGTTAATACAAGCCCATGGGGTCACTGATAATTATTAAACATGTTCTTAACTTAGTATTGTTAAATTAATAATAAAATATACATTATACACACACAGTACTGACACATGTATAAGTGCATTATATCAGTGTAGATGTGTATTCTATATTTTATTATATCAGAAAGTATTTCATTTTTTTACTTTCAGTAAATTAATAATTTTTTAAATGACTTTTTGTTTTCGACTTTTCAATATGCTCGCGCCCCCTCGTAGAGTTATCACCCCCCAAAGGGGGCGCGCCCCACAGTTTGAGAAACGCTGATATATTATATATATATATATATAATTCAGAAATCCATACCAAATATTTTCTACTTCCAGTATTTACAAGTACTGCAAGAGACAACAAGACACCAACGCTTACACATTTCTTGAACAAACATGGAGATTTATTTATCATCCTTTTTTATCATTTTTTCCTTATTTTAAATTTATTTAAGATTAAATATACTTGTGGGATTGTTGCAAATTCAGATTACTATTATTATGGTTTTAATCTTTGACTATATACCCTGCATTTTTACCCTATACAATCAAGCATAACAATAAGAAAAAAAATATCAGAAGTGTAATAAGCGATAGAAACTTTATACGTAACCTCACAGAATTCATCAAAATTGTCTTAAAGATCCAATAAATATAATACGTTGCAGTTAATTATATAGGATAGATCCTTAGGATATTCTAGTATCTTAAAAATAATTTGCCCCAAGGTTAAAGCTTCTCCTAGGCCCTTCTTAAGGAAATTTCTAAGCCCCAAATAATATAGATTAAGATTATTAAGGTTTAACAATATAAAGGAACAGAGTAATTATATGTGTAAAAATTAATTATATATAAATGAATGTATGTTAGTTAAATTAAAAACAAATAAAGTATTATCCTTAGCTATTAATTTAAATTAAATTAATTAATTTAGATACCGTAAAATCTTGCGTATAACACGCACCTATACTTTCAAGTTGTATTTTTTAATTTTTAGGTATATTCACCGTATAACGCGCACCCCCTTTTTTACGAAAAAAATTTGAAACGTACGTGTGCAATTTTCTTGTTTTGAAGTCATTATTTATTGGATGAATCATTCCAGACTCTCTTTTGAAAAAATAATATACTTCTAGAATTATACAACCCTTAAGAGCGCAGGAAGAAAGGGGGGCGGGGAGATCGAATCAGCGCCATGTCTGGATTTTTCCCACGCTTTTCTATAAACTTTGATTCCTTTTTCCTCTTTTGTGTGATGTACAAGGTGGACGATTAATTTTGAAATAAATTTGAACAAGCCTGAGACTTATTACGCTCTCTGTCTGTAGTATACTCAATACTATGAATAATATTGAATACGCTTCAAACAGCGAGCAGTAAAGATGGGTCCTGGTAAACGAAGCAAATTACAGTGCCTGTTTCAAGATATGAGTGATTCAATTTGCAAAAGAACATGGAAATCGTGCTGCAGCAAGGATGTTTGATATTGTGGTGAAAGCTCCATAAGGGAGTGGAAAAAAGAATGAAATGACAATAATTAACATGCCAAAAAAGAAATGCGCTTTAAGTAAAGGAGTAACGAAATGGCCTATTCTAGAAGAAAGTGTTGCGAACTGGTTCCTGGAAAATCGCCTGAATGGATTAATTGTAACTAGAAACGTGCGTTTATTCGCCTTAAAATTGGTAAAAAAAGAATGCCTTTTCATGTTATCCAACTGAAAGTTCATAAGGTATGTTATTTTTTTTAAATAAACAGTATTTCATATATAAGCCCAAATTTTTTTTTAATACTCTTTTTTTGTAAAGCTCCCATTTTTAAACTCGGCGTATAACGCGCGCCACTAAATTTCGAACTTATTTTTTGTGTTAAAAGTGCGCGTTATACGCCGGATTTTACGGTAGATCTAAAAAATTACCACAAAGCTTTGAAGTTGTTTCCAAATTTTCTCTTTTCTTAATTGCTTCTCATATTTTCTTTCTTATCATTTTTATAACTTTTTACGAATTCTACTCTTTTAGTATGGTGAGAATAACGACTGTAAAAATACGCCCATACATTAAAGTAGCGATTCTCAAAATGTGGGGTGCACCTCCCTAGGGGCCATGATAATCCTACTTGGAGGGCGCGAGCATATAAAAAAGTTGAAAATTAAAAATTATTTAAAAAAAATATTAATTTATTTAAAGAAAGCAAAACAAAATACATTCTGGCTGAATAAAAATAATATACACAATGCATATGTATTGCAATCAGTTTCAATTTTTAAAAATTAGAAAGGAAAAAATTAAACATAATAGTTATCCCATTACTTAAAAGTAACTTACTTAAATATATCTATTACTTAAATATATATATATATATATATATATATATAACTTACTTAAAATATCTATCTATTACTTAGAATTAACTTACTTAAAATATCTATTACTTAGAATTAACTTACTTAAAATATCTATATTGCTTAGAATTAACTTACTTAAAATATCTATAAAACTTAGAATTAATTTACTTAAAATATTTATTACTTAAAAGTAACATTTACAAGATTTAATACTTATCTTGATAATTTATACGGTTCATAATTATAATAATTAAGATCTTTTTATTGCTCTAGCATCAAAGTGCATAATTATTGCATTCAATCCTTTACTGTTGTATGGGGGGAAGGCATGATGAAAATCGTTAGCGAAAATTGGGTCACAAATACTAAAAGTTTGAGAAACAATGCATTAAAGAAAAATTCTATTTAGAATGAGATTTTCATATGAATGAGCCATTCTTTTACCATTACGAAATAGCTTCCACTACATCAAAAAATCTAATAACATTGTTATAAATAGAAGTACTAAAAGTTTCTTTCAAAAGTGTCAAATTTATTCTAAAAATACTTTGCGCGTTTTGGGGTGAAAAAATCCAGTTCGTTTTAATGATGTTTTTTGGAGACATTTGCCATCGTTAAACGTGGGAACGAATTGTTGCTGAGCAACCGAAAGAAATTCGTAGCTTGCTTTTCCGATATTAAAAGTAAATTTTATTCACTTTCGGGAAGAATTTAAAACGAGTGATCATTTTTCCTCTGAATTTTGGGAAAAACGGGGGTTTCCGGGGCATTTAAATGAAAATCTAATCGAAGTGGCGAGTTGAAATGTGATACATTCTGCTCCAACTTAATCATGTGATTTTAAAATTGAAATGAAGGATTTTATTTTATATCTCTGTAAATACGAATATAATTCTCTATCGATCGCAATAGTAAGAATTTAATGTCTACTCGAGTTCATAAAAATATTTTTAACCTTTTTTTTCTTTATGAATTTTTTGAAATTAAATACCAGAATAAAAATTTATAATTTATATATCTGAAGCAAAGTTTTTGACTTTACATTAGTTATTTTGTTTCTCTAATCTTTTATAAAAATGTGTTGAATTTTTCCTACCCTTAACATTTCAATTCGTAACTATAATTTTGTAAATAGAATTTTTATTTGTTAATATAATTTAAAAAAATTATGATCTTACTGGATATGATTTTATTGCTCTAATAGCATAATGGTTGACCAGTGTCTGAGTGGTAGTGTATCGCGCTTCCACGCCACAGGTAAAGGGCTCGAATCCCGGGTTGAGCAATGTTGACTCAGACTTTCTTCACTTCAGTGGGTCGATATAAATGATTACCAAGCTCGTTTGTGAGCTGAACACTGGGGGTTTCGCATCAAACTGTCCACTTAAGCGAATCATCTGCCCATGCGCCCCAGCGCCTAAGGTCAAGTAAACTGAGATATGCTCAGTAAGCTTTGGCTTTCATGGGCTGCTGTGCCACTGAATTCAGTTCAATGGTATACTGGTATTTTGATATATGAATTCAAATTATCAATAATTTTTCTTCGGTCGTTTTTTCAGGACATAGCAGCAATTTTTATCACAAAATTAAATAAAAGTTTTTGGTAATGAAAGAGGGATTTGGGATCATTAGATAGGGGTTTCAGCTCTCAAACATACGATGGTAAATCAACAAGTGAAGGGACTTGCAATTTCTCTTTCTAAAATTTGGCAGCAGTGCCAGTATCCAGAGCTGAATGAGAAGTCGGCAACACTTCTTTACTACGTGTCATTCGTCTTCTCACGTAGTCGTTGGGGGTGTTTCAGACTGTTCAACAGCATGACAGCTCAATTGTCGATCTGCATCAAGGAGGAAATGAGGACAGTGATTCGCTTTTTGTTTGAGGAAGGTGTGAAACATGTGGAAATTATTCGTCGTATGCAAGCACAGTATGGTGACAGCGGCTTATAGCGAAGAAAGATCTACGAATTGATAAGGAGCAAGCATCAAGCAGGTGAGAATTTCTTTATGTGACGATGAAAGAGATCGGGCAGAACATTGAAGTCAACCACTGAGGGTCGTCGTCGTAGAGGGTATAGTGATGGAAGGGATGGCTTGTATCCAGTGCATGTATCACACCCCATTTCCTCCTTGGTTTAGATCGACAATGAATCTGCCATGTTGAACAGTCTTCTACACTTCAACGATTACGAGAAAAGACGAGTGACACATTGTATAGAAGTGTTGACAACTACACCTCATTTAGCGCTTTTGTCAAACCTTGGAAAGAGAAATTGTAAAAGACCCTTTACTTTTTGACTTCCCCTCGTACAAAGGCCATCGTATAGTAAATTAAAGTATCCGACTACGTTCGGAACCGTGATTTTAAAAAAGCGCATAAATGGATAATTTTCATGATATTTAGTGTCGCTTAGACATGAATAAAATTGTTACAGAATTACATTAGAATACATGTATAAAATTGTTTTAAGGACATTTTGACAAAAAAATTTATTTAAATACAGTAGTTTATAGTTTTTCATTGATAAAATGAATAAAATTTAAAGAAGCATTTAGAATTTTTTTTTACTTATCAAAACCTGGAAAAAGGCATGGCAGTGTAACGAACATATTATATACTTCAGTATAGAATGGGGTTTAAGGCTTACAATTGAGAAAAAAAGACTGATTATTAATTATAATTTAATTTCCTGGTGAATGTTTTACAGTTTTAATGAATATTACAGTTCCTATGAATATTTTGAGTTTCTAATGGAGGTTATAAAGTTCTTAAAAAAATTTAAGATGTATAAGGATTTTTAAAAAGATTTGGAACTTTAAAGTAAGATTTTCTTGAAAGAAAAACATTGTTTCCAACCTATCATTCCATATCTTGTGATTTGTTATTTTTATGCTATTGAACACATAATTTTTTTCATGTAATTTCATTCCTAAGTAGTCCACACGTAATTAAAGGGTTGTGAGATTACATATCTGAAGAACATGAAGAGTTATAAAATCATAAACTGATTCAGATTAATATCGTTCACTTCATAACACATTATAAGATATTTTTTCAGCAATATATCTTAACTTCGAGTTTAAAAAAATTCCAAACTTCTTTAAATAGAACATTAGTGTTATAATGAGTGCAACCATATTTTTCTTTTGTCTCCTATCACTATTTCTATTAGCCACATACTCATAACCGATCTTATACTTCAAATGCTCCGATTTACTACAGAGGAAAAATATTATTATCATTTACTCGCTTCTACATTTAACAGTTTCCCTAAGGAATGGACACTCTAACTGTCTATTTCACAAGATATAAGAACAAGCTTCTGTATATTCACTATCGATAAGCTACTAAATGCTTCTATTTCCTTTCGTAATGTGGCAACATCTCTAGGCTACTGGTCTTGGAGTCTCGTAAAAAAGCTATTGTTCCCTTTATCTAATAAAAAAGGATTTTTATATATATATAGGGAGTTGTAGATAAAAAAAAGAGTAAGAAGTCTCCGGTGAATTTCTTCTTGCGTATGATACCAAAAATAGACTGCTTGCGAAATATTATTTTTGTGTTCGAACACTCTTTTGTGCTTTGTTTGTTTTTGTAAAGAAAAAAAGAACTGTTTAGGTCATCTAGTCGTCGGCACTTATTTTTCTGGAGAAGTTTACTTTCAAACAATAGAAATTTTATAGACTTGAATTATACAGTTGAATAAAAATCTAATTTTTAAGTACTTCAGTTGCAAATATTTAAACAATCTGGGATTTTTCGTCAATAGGAATTTTAAAAAATCCAATGTGTGATGATATAATAATGAGATTTTTTTACTATAGATTTGATACTTGTTTAAAAAAGGATAACAAAACCTATAAGTAACACACACACATATATAATGAAAGTAATATTAAATTACATGCAAGTATATGCTGCAATAAATTACTGAATTCTTATATATTTTTCGAAATTTATAAATATTTAGAAAATACGGGGTAGTTAGCACAAATTCGAAACAAATAAAGTACTATTGATATTGGCTTATATCGATTGGTTTTGTTTTAAAATATGCTTTGAATTTTCACTTGGAGTCTTAAAAAATATTTTTTACCTGTCATTTAGTGAGTTTTATTTAAAAACATATATAGCTACGCTTTTTTATTATGAAAACTAAACAGAGCACGGACATACATTTTGAAGTTTACAAGAAATATTTTATATTGCGATTCTTAAAGTACGACTAATAAAGAATCAAAATTTTTCACATTTAACCCCTTAAGCGGTCATTTTTTTTGTCCAAAATGTTCCAAAAAAGAACACTTTTTTATTGCACATAACCAAGCATAATACTTGACAGAATGAAACTAGAAGAATTTTAGCTTAATCTTCAATTTTAAAGTTTTCACACTATTTTATGTTTTTTTTTATAAATACCCTCTGAGTGCCGTGAAGAAAATGTTTCATACATCTTTAAGGAATTTCTCTCATACTTACAAAATATTTCATGTTTGTATCTCTTTTCAAACGGGTTTGGGGTTTTGGTGAAAAACATATATATATGAACAGAGGGGAAATTTGAAAATGTTAAAAAAGATTTAGAAATGGACAGAAGCACAATATCGGCTTTTTAAGATTATCTTTCCAGACAATTTTTCCATTTTCAGATTGGAAATTTTTCCCTTTAATTTTTTTCCCCAAGCAACAAATTGCACTTTTCTTCCAATGGCTGTTTTTTAATATTTTTAAAAATCTAAAATTTCCCCTTCAAGAAAATTCCCCCACCCCAAAAAAAATACCGAATGAGAAACAAAATATTCAGACCCGCCCAAAAATCTCTCCTATAAAAATAAAAATAAGCTCAAATCAAAGGAAAAAATAAGAAAATATCAATACCCGTACAGCGTATGAGAAAACAGGATGTTGCCAGTTTTCGGTAGTCTGTACGTGTACGGACAAACCAGTTAAATGGTCAAAAAGTAATCATAGTTTAACATATATATAATCCTTAACATAATATTTAACTGAAATTATTGTAACCTGAGTTGTATTTCATCGCTTTTCAAATATCTTGCTTTTGCGCTTTTGTTAAACGCCTTATCTCAATATACAGTAGAACGTCGTTTATACGAGCGTTTATTATCCGGAGCGTCAAATATCCAGACCAGTTTTTTTTGTCAACTACATGTACTGTAAATGAAAATGCATGGAATAAGTTGTGGCCAGATTTAGAAGGCGAAAAAGACTTCAATGACGACTACGGGAGAAGAATACCGACTTTGTCCAATCAATCCCAGAATTTCAAGAATGCGACGAAGAAGATGTAGAAACCTGGATGGCATGCGATGCAGAAGACTATGGGTTTCAGATGCTAAATGATGACGAGATTGTGACTTCCGTGCAAGAAGAATCAGACCCTGTCGACGATGAAACGGATGAAGACGAGGACAACAAGAACGAAAGTAGCAAGGGTCCATCAAATGCTGAAGCGTTTTCTGCGTTAAAGACAGCTATGGAGTGGTACGAACAAGAGAATCAGAGACCTTGCAGCGAAAATACGAAGGTTAACAACGGTACAGCGAAAAATAAATGATTATTTTCCACAATAAATGTAAAATTGCGACATTTTGCACCTATTTTGCTTTTTATTCAAGCACGTTTCCCGCATGTGATGATTTTCAATATTCGTTTAGTGTCCGGTTTGCATGAATACTACATGGATCGCATTCGGTTTTCGGTTATCCGAACAATTGTGTATCCGAATGGCGTACGGTCCCAATTGATTCGGATAAACGGCGTTCTACTGTATATATATGATAATACACACACATTACATCTTATCAACTAACTTTTTAACTATTCTTTACTCTCACATATTTAGACATATTATATATTATCATAAATAAACAAATAAGTATTTGCATATGAGATGAATTTCAACTACTATATATTTTCAATCAAGGATATTATATATTTTTCCGACTGGCACCCCCTATCTTGGTCCCAACTACCAATGGATTTTCCTGGACAAAAGTCTGTCTGGACTGAGACTCTGTGGTTGGATCTCATTGTAAATCTTATGAAGGGTCAAAAACCCGACCTGTCACTTCAAGACTGAGAATACCTTACTTGGCATTTTTTCCTTGCAATATGGCATACTTCTTTCTATTCGACGGATATGAACCTTGTTAGGGGACGAAAGAATGAATACCCATTGAAATAAGTGTGTTCCTTCTATAGTTGGTTGTGTAGAAAAGCCATCTGTGAATCTAACACTCTACTTAGATTTTGTCAGAAAGAAAAAAGCAACAACCAACTGTCTAAGAAACAACTTCTCAGCTGTTTTGCCTCAGGATCTGAGAGAAATTCTCCAGTGCACTTTGAAAGAAAAAAAAAGCATCTGGGGATTCTGTTCGCCTCTGAGAGCCAAAAATGAAAATAGGGGCAGCAAACGTTCTTTTATGAGCCGATGCTGGGATGTAAGTCCAGAAAAGTACAGATAGCCTAGCGAGCATGAAATTTCTCTTCAAATAACGTTCTAATTACCAATATTTGGTGCAGTGCTACGACAAATTGTAATAGTAAATTAAAACCAAACAATCAATCCTAAGAAATTTCGAATCTCAGAGAAATCTTTATTTTTAATATGGCCAGATGAAGTAAAGCTTTTTAAATTCTGTAAAGGAATTAAATTTTAAGTAATACGTTTCTTTTTGTTATTAATGCTTTGGTTCAAAAGCACACATTCTTTTAATTGGGTATACGCATAAACGAATCGGACAAACAAAAGCGCATTCAATTTCATATCTTCATGAGAAAATACATATTATATTCTATTAAAATACTCGGAAAGGTAGATTTACAGTTATTTCTCTGCAACGGCAAAATCAAATGTGAGAGAAAAATATTGCTGCTGTGTACCAAAGTTTTATTTGCCCGGTTGACCGTGCTTCTCTCGAAGAAAATATGTTTTGATAGCAGAACCTTATATTACTATGTAGCTTCCGGCCAGCGCAGGCTTCGCCAGCACTGCGCGCCATCATGGTAGTTAGCGGCGCTGACAGTTGGCAATAAGGCCCTGGGGTTGCTGTCCGGAGAAGGCAGCATATTTGTAAACCATATGGTATTTTTTGCGGTATGGAGCTCTAAATAGCCATCAGGCTGCAAATTCTCATGAAGTTGATGGGGGTATTCTCAAAGTTGAGTGGGTTTCGGAAGCTTAAATCATCTCTCTGGTGTTTAGGCTGCCTTCAACAATGCATCAGCTGATTATGGCGGTCTGGATCCACGACACCTTCGAAAGGATCATGTAACCAGAAACAATAATAAAATGTAGAAAAAATAACTGACGCATTTATTAAAAAAAATTTCAATTTCGACTGTGTTAGTACTTGTTAATTTTTTGAAGCATATTTCAATGGTTTCTACTAAATAGAAGGAAAAAAAATAATGGAATAAGAGAGCTTATATATGTTTTGATTTACCAAAAATTGAGTTATACATATATATTTATATATATGTAACTGAAGGTGGCTGTTATTGTACTTTCAAATATTAAACACGTAATTGGTTAAATAATTGCTATAGTTCATATTTTTGTCGCGTATTCGTGATTCTCCAACTAAGGGTATTTACATTTTAATTTCAACGAAAAATATGAAGGTGTGAAATATCTTTCCATGACGAGATTTTGAACTGGCGACTAACTACGGGAAGAAGCTAATGGCGTTCTTATGATTTATTGTCAATTCCACGTATTAACAACAGGTTTATCAGATAATGACAGAAATAAGATATGAAACTAATGAAGATTACACGCCAGTTATAGATTTGACTGATAATAATATATTTGCAAATTGACATTTAAATATTACTAGATATAATTTTCTGCGAGGATTTAAGTTATTGGATATAATCAGATTTATCAAAACTTTGCATCATGTACATATTGGACACTTATTCAAACCTCTATTTTTGTATATTCAGAACATTTATTCGTGTATCTCGTTTAAAGTATTCCTCACCTATTTGCAGACCCAACTAATTAGATTTGTATTTGCATTGTTCTGCCAGTTCTTTGATGGAGAAATTTCCCCAATGAATACTTATAGCTATTGTTCAAGTATTGTTTTTATTTTCTATTGTTCTATACATAACAATTAATTTAAATGTTTGATTCATGCCTGGTCAATTCATTAGAACTAATAAATGCTTTATTCAGATTTTAAATGTGTGAAGATTAGTAATCTCTTTCAGAACAATTTGATTTTATATCTGCATGTTAGAATATTTGGTGTTTTTGCTGGCAACGCATCAGATCTGAAAATTTTCAGAGACTAAACATTTTTTGAGACTTCATAATTAATTCCATTATTCCCGGAAGTATATTTAAATTCAAAATTTTTCGCCGTATAGAATAGTGAATTTTGCAGATTAGAGGTAACATAATATATTTCGGAATAACCATTAATATGAAGACGCTGCAGCTGCGCGGCGTTGTAAGGGCTTTTCGGAATATACTTTTCACATCAATTTCCCTTCTTTCTCGAGGTCAGCACTTCTGGTATGTATGTGTCATTAAGGAATTCCTTTTCGAAATTTCCTGCCACACTTCTTTTTTACGCCTGCCAAATGGTTTTGTTGTCTTTCTGTGTGGTCGTTTCAAAGGCGGTAATAACTTTATCCCCATGGGAATTTTCCTGCCAGCACTTCTGTTTTGGATGTGCGCCTTGTTTCTCCTACATTTCTTTTCTAAATTCTTTTCCGCACCTGGAATAAGTTTGCTTTTTAACCGGCGGCATTTCAGGCTTTTTGCTGGTGCTTCTATTCCCTCTTGTTTCTCAAGTATACCACCTTCAGGTACACAGCACTTGATTAATGACTTACAACCTCCACCCCAATACTACTTTGATTAGTAATAAATATCAAAACAATGAAAAATGTTTCTGTTACCAATACATTTACAAACAATTAAATTATATTTGTATTTTTTACTTAATAGTTACTTTCATGAATCAAGGCATAATAAAATGGTTGAATTTTCAATTTTATTTGACCTTTTATATATAAATTAATACGCATTGGAACTACTGCCAAGATAAGTACTTTACTGCAACTTTAACGACAATTATTAGCTCGATCGGTGAAGTGATAAGACCCTATTTGACCTTATACCCTCCTTGATTAATTTCACAAAACTTCACATATAAGTGCGCTACGTGATCGCTGAATTTGAACGCGGCGAGCTCCATTATTCACTTAAAGAGTTTTGGAAATGAGGGACTCAGATGCGGCAGTCGTGTCATTGATAGATTCAATGATGCGTCGAACTGCTGACCCGTTTGCGGTATCACCGCAGGCTTTTGAAGCCAAAATCCCCACATTCCGCCAGTTGAACTGACTGATTTGGACCAAAATTTTGATATTTTGTTAATAGTTAATATATATAAGTAATAGTTTTATATAAATCTGATGACTCACATATAAAATATTTGGAACATATTTAAATTGCACCCTATACTAGTATGGTTTTGGCTATAAATACTCTGAAGATGTGGAAAATTTTGATTCACTGAAGTTAGATCGAAGGAATTTCTACAAGATCCTTCAATTTTAATTTAGATGTTATTCGTTCGTACCGTAGTGGCGTCTGCAACAATAAATAAAACAAAATAATACATTTCAAGATATCTATTTCCGTTAGAGGATAACAATTTTACTGAAAAGGGTATAAATGGAATGACTTTTTAAAAATATTTAAGTGTCCCTTGAATCAAAATATATGTAAGTGTTTAAGAATACTATTATAGTAAAAAATTATGTAAATGAAAATTATTTGGCAAAAATAGGAGACAAGGTAAATATTTTTCAGTACATTCCTAGACTGGCAGGAAAATTACTTTTTATAATAATGGTACTTTACCACATATACGACTTATATGTCCAGAGCCTGAACTAGGATTTTAGAAATATATATATTTTAGAAGTAGATCTACTATAAAGTGCAGGAGTTCCAGGGCTCACATCAGACGGCCTTGGCGCGCGTTAGAAGCAGTCACCTGCGTAATATGACTTTTGTGCAGGGGTAAAATCTTTCTTCCTGTCCTGCTCTCTCTTCTCCTGCTATGGACTGCTGGAGCTGTCTGCGACGGTTAGCGCGAACAATGGTGTTGACACTATTACGCCGGAATAGTCAAATGGACTTAGGCTTTCCTGCTCAAGGGATTGGGCTGTAACAACAGACGTAGATTTCTTCTCTGTATCCATAATATAAGAAAGTAGAGAAATTTTGCAAACCAATTATATATACTTTTAACCATCGGCTGAAGTCCCCCAGAGGTTGATGGAGGGAAAGGGGGGAGAGGGGGGATGTTCTCCCTCAAAGTTGAGGTGGAACCGAACTAAATCATACTGTCACCCCCGGTGCGGTGCCAACGACAGGCTTACATCCAGCCCCTTGCCATAATGAATATCGTGGGCCTGGATCTGACTCATTCGAAATCATGTGGCTTAAGAAACAGCAATAAAATGTAATAAAAATAACTGACGCATTTATCAAAAAAATTTTTTCAAATTGGACTGTTTTGGTATTTTTTAATTTTTGAAGCATATTTCAATGTTTTTCATTAAATAGAAGAAAAAAAATAATGGAATAAAGGAAACTTATTTTTTATAAAACCCCCTTCCCCATAAAAGAATTGATTAATTTATGTTATATATATATATATATATATATATATATATATATATATATATATATATATATATATATATATATATATATTTTAAAAAAGGGGAACCCAACGAAATCTTCCAAAAGGCAAATTCAGACAGGGGGTTTTATTGGCGGGTGTCGGGGACTTTTAGGGTGTATTATTTAAATTTTTTGAAAAAAACAGACAACATAGTTTAAGAAAAAAACTGGTTCAAAAAATTTTAAACGAATTATGGGGAGTATTTACTAGGGGAATATTTAAAAAGAATAAAAGTTATGCATATTTCAGAAGAATGGGGGAAAAATCACATTACTTTAGGAAAATTGAAAAAATAGAAATTATGGTGCTATAAAGCTTACCGCTTTGGGGACGAACGGCTGACGCGCGAAATACGACGTTTCCAACGGGTGTTACTGGGCCTCTCCCGAAAAAGGTTGATGTGCTTTAAAAAAGGCCCTAGATGGCGTTGATGTGGAATACTGTTTTGATTAAATTGCACCTGGTAAAGGGTTTGGTTTTAACCCTTTTCAAATGGGATATCCAATATATATATATATATATATATATATATATATATATATAAAAAACCCAAAAAAAAGAATTGGCTGTTATTATGCTTTCAAGTATTAAACACGTAATTGATTCGAATAATTGCTATAGTTCATTTTTGTCATATGTATTAGAAATAAATTCAACTAAGGCATTACATTTTAATTTCTTGAAAAATATATTGCGAAATATCTTTCCTTAATTTGAAAAGAATTTTGAACTGTCAGAGGCATTATAACTAGGAACTAATAATCATTCTTGTAATTTATTTTCAATTCCGTATTAACAACAGGTTTATCGAATAAAGATAATGACAGAAATAGACAAAAATCGAGAATTACGCACGCTTAGCTATAGATTTATTTATTAATAATATATTTATAAATTGACATTCTGAATATTTCTAGATATTAATTTTTTTATATTTATCTGCAGAAGAGATTAAGTTATTGGATATTATCAGGTTTTACCAAAAAACGTTATCATGAATATTGGACACTTGTTTGGCTTTATACTTTATTTTGTCTATTCAGGCGTATTTATTCACGTGTATCTCGTTTTAAAGTATTCCTCACTATTTACACATGGCCAGCTAATTAGATTTGTATTCATTTGTATTGTTCGTAGTTCTTTGATGTGAGAAATTTCCCCAATGAATACTTATAGCTATTGTTCGAAGTATTATTTTTATTTTTCTGTTGTTCTCGCAACAATTAATTTAAATGTTTGATTCACATGCTTGATTAATTCTCCGTAGAACTAATAAATGCTTTGTTAAAAGGATTTAAAATGTGGAGAGCTTAAATCATCGCTCTCTTTCGAACGAAATTTAGTTTTATATCTCTGCCATGTTAGAATATTTGGCGTTTTTTGCTTAACGCATCCGAATCTGAAAATTTGCAGACTAAAACTTGTTTTTGAGCTTCATAATTAATTCCCATTATTAGAAAGTATATTTAAGAATTTAAGAATTTTTTTTCTTAAATATACTTTAGGAAATTAATTTTGAATTTTGCAGACTTAGAGGTAACATAATATATTTCTGAATAACAAGTAATATGAAAATACTAGCTGCATAATTCGGCGTTGTAAGGGCTTTTTCGAATATATACTTTTTCACATCGAAATTTCCCCTTCCTTTCTCGAGATCAGCACTTCCTAGTATGTGTAATTTCTATATTGTCATTAAAATTCCCTTTTTCGAAATTTCCTACACTTCTTTGCCTTGCCAAATGGGTTTGTTTCTCTTTCTTTTGGCCAGTCGTTTCAAGAGCTTTTTCCGAGTGTATAACTTTATCACCATGGAAATTTTCCTATATCTCTCAACGTCAGCACTTCTGTTTGGATGTGCGCCTTGTTTTTCTACATTTCTTTTTTCGAAATTTATTCCACTTCTTTTCCTTTTCAGATAAGTTTCTTTTATTTCTTTTTAACCCGGCATTGCACGGGCTTTTGCTAGTGCTTCTATTCCCTCTTGTTTCTCCAGGGATAACACCCACCTTCAAATTTTTGCTTCCGATTAATGACTTACAACCCCTCCACCCAATACTACTTTAGTTAGTAATAAAATATCAAAACAATGAAAAGAAAATGTTTCTGTTATAATATAATGCAAACAATTAAGTATATTTATTATTTTTAACAATAGTTACTTTCGTAGAATCCGAAATAATAAAATGGATTTGAAATTTTTATTTATATTTGACCTTTTATATTAATTAATACTGCATTAGAACTATACTAAGGCTAGAGTGCTTTGCAACTTTAACGACGAATTTATTAGCTCTGAATCTTGGTGAAGTGATAAAGACCCTATTTGACCTTATACCCTCCTTGATTAATTTCTACAAAACTTCATATAAGTACTTCGTGATCCCGCTGAATTTAATGCGCAGCAGGCTCCATTATTCCGCTTAAAGCGTTTTGGAAATATGAGGACTCGATCCAACAGAATCGATGGAAATGTCATTGATGAATTCAATGAAGCGTAGAGCTTGTCTGCTGACATGATTTAAAATCCCCCCTTGCAGAGCTTTAAATAAAATACATTCCGCTAAGTTGAACCTGACTAAAGTTGTTTAATAAAAATTTTGATATTTTGTTAATGGTTAATATATAAGTAATGGTTTTTATATAAATCTAAATTGACTCACATCTAAAATATTTGGAACATATTTAAATTGGCCACATATGGCTGTAGTTTGGCTATAAATATAAATTATTGGAAAATTTTAGATTCACTGAAGTTAGATCGAAGGAATTTCTAAGATCCTTCAATTTAATTTTAGATATTCCGTTTCGTACGCTGCATGGTTATAAGTAAAGCGTCTACAACAATAAATAAAACAAAATAATACATTTCAAGATATCTGTTTTCGTTGGGGATCGCAATTTTGCGAAAGGGTATAAATGAAAGATTTTTTAAAAATATTTAGTCTCCCTTGAATCAAAATATACATGTAGAAGTGTTTTAAGAATACTATTATAGTAAAAAATTATTTAAATGAAATTATTTGGCAAAAAATGAAGACAAAATTAAATATTTTCGAAACATTCTCCGGTGGTGGAAAGTACTTTTATAATAATGGTACTTTACCTACATATACGACATATGTCCAGAGCCTGAACTAGGATTTTAGAAATATATATTTTAGAAGTAGATCTATAAGTGCAGGAGTTCCAGGGCTCACATCAGACGGCCTTGGCGCGCGTTAGAAGCGGTCACCTGCGTAATATGACTTTTGTGCAGGGGGTAAAATCTTTCTTTACCTGTCCTCCCTACTCTCTCTCTGCTTCTCCTGCTCATCTTCTGGACTGCTGGGGCATTTTCCTGCGACAGTTGTATGAACAGCAAGACCTGGTGTGTGACACTATTACGCGGAATGTTCAAATGGACTTGGTGTAGGCTTTCCTGCTTCAAGGGGATTGGAAACAAACAACAACAGACGAAGATTTCTTCTCTCATTATAATATAAAAAGTAGAGAAATTTTTATAAAACCCCAATTATATATACTTTTTTAATCCGAATTTTTCAGCTCATTCGAAATGGAAGCTTTTTCTTACTCTTAATTCTTTTATTACTGCCCAGTGGTATAGACAAATTATTGGGAAATGTTTGCTGACCTTTTTTAAAATTTGTTTAACCCTACATCCCATTTTCTGAAGTTAAGAGTTTGTTATTGTACTACTGAGACACTATCTTTTTATTTTTGACCTATAATGTTTTGTTATACTTCAGTTTTTCTTTTTTTTTTTAATTCATAGTAATTTAGTTTTTATGCTTCTATATATATAAAGATATTTTAGCATTTACTTTTTTGAATGAGGAAAACTATTTTTATTTTCGTATATGGAACTGTTGTTATTTTACGTTCCTAAAATTTCTATGCGTTACAAAGTTTTCTTAAAGAAGAAATAGAAACATTTTTCTTTTTCTAAGACGATTTACTATCCAAAAATAGATTCTTATTGAAAAATTTCTTATTTTTCGATACGGATCCAGTTTTGTACGTTAACAAAAGGAAGAGTATTAACAATAAAGTTTCTGGGAAGAAGAAAAAGATGGTTAAAATTTCTTTGAAAGAAAAAGTTAAAAGCCTCCTAAAAAGAAATATGCCATTTTTTGAAAGTATATCATATAACCTTACAATGATTATTTTCGTGAGACATTTTCGTCGTTAAATATGAAAATGAATTGTTTCCAAGCAACTCCTCCCCACACACTTATTTACTCAATTTATAAATGAGGAATGGAAGATTGTTTTTTGCAGTGAATGGTGAATCATTGCCTAATTTGATATGTCGGGGAGATGAAATTGTAATAAATTTGTCGGTAGATGACTTTTATTTACATAATTGTCTGCTTATGATTTAATAATATTTCGAGTTTATTTGAAATCTTACAATTTTTTCAAACGTTTCCTGTTGTAAAAAAGGAAAAGGTATCCGGATAAAAAAAGGATTTCGGAATCTAATCAAAATATCCACATGAAAGTTACTTACGTTCTTATACTTCCCTAAACGCATAATTTTAATAGATTCTTCATAAAATTTTATTCTATAAAGAAATTCTAAACTCAGATTTTTTGCTATTTTTTTTAAATAATAAATATTTTTGATGCACTTTATTTTACTAAAACTAATTCTAATAAAGTCTTTTGTTGGGCAACTTTTTTAAAGCTTTTCTTTCTAAAAAAAAGGAGTCTTAATTTTACTTAAGATTTTCTTTTTTAGATAAGAATTTTTTATTAGATTATATATAACGAAGAAATACTACAGAATTAGTGTTAAGGTGTTCTAGTTACTGAGATTTCGTAAATTTAGTTTTTTTTCTTTTTACGTTACCGGGCGATTTTGCTTATTTATGTTCTGCAAAAACACTGTTCAAAAAAGATATATTTAAATGGTATAATTAGAATATAGATCCTGTTAGTGTTAGGCTCTTACTTTTGGGTTATGCACATAAATAGAGGGCTTAATTTTTTTTTTAAATGTCACCAGTTATTTGTATATTTTTCTGTTAGATATCCGACTACGTTCGGAACCGTGATTTTAAAAAAGCGCATAAATGGATAATTTTCATGATATTTAGTATCAATTAGATTAGAGAATACCTATAAAAATTGTTTTAAAGGACAATTTGACAAAAAAAATTATTTAAATACACTATTTCGGCAAAAAATTAACTTAGAATAACCTTTTATCAAAATGTTCTCTTTTTGTGAAAAATGCTTCTATTATAATAATATTTTGCTTGAATATAGCTCAGACCTCTGTACAGAGGCTCAACCATGATTTTTGAAAAATTCACATTATTTTCAGAGTTACTACCAAATGAAATAATTATCGGTGTTTTTTTCTTAAAATTTCTCTCCTCTGTTGTCGTAAAACATGGATATATCCACTTCTAAGTTATGTATTTCAAAATTTCTAGTTGAGCCTCTGTACAGAGGTCTGAGCTATCTACAGACAAAATCTTATTACAATAGAAGCATTTTCCTTAAAAGGAGAATGTTTTAAAATGGGTCATTTATGTTCATTTTTTGTCAAAATATTGTACTTAAATAATTTTTTATTGTAATACTATTCTTAAAACAATTTTTTATACATTTTCTAATCTAAGTGACACTAAATATCATAAATATTATCCATTTATACGCTTTTGCAAAATCATGGTTCCGAACGTATTCGGATACCTTAAGTGGAAAATCAAACTAATGGTTACAAGTGAAAACTATGAAGCTTCATTGTCGAGAAACTTTTAAAGGAATTCTTGCCATTTTAGAATTTTGAAAGAACTATAAAGAGCTTCACTGAGTACTTTTCATAAAAGATGAGACTTTTCTATTTATGTTCTCGAACTATCTCGACTTAAGCAACTTGCTACATTCAGAATGCTCGATTGAGGTGAAACTTTTGGAGTACAAAGTAATCTCAAATATTTACTTTTATAGTTTAGAAACTTTATGATGCAGGACATGAATATTTTATGAAGCTACTATATATGTGAAAAGGAGTTTCGAGAGAAGTAAGGAGTTATTAAGGTGAAGTTGAGACCTTGGATTACGGGTCAATTATTCATTGTCCAAAATAATTAAAGATGATTGAGTAAAGTTGATGTATTAAAACACTTATATTTGAAATCTCAAAATATTTATAGTGACATTTAGAAATCATAGTTCTCTCTCTTTTTTCAGGCACACACACACTCTTTATGTAAGAATAATTATAATACGAAATCAATAACAATGCTGGAGGCAAATACGTATAGAAAATAATATACAAATTTTATTTTGTTCTTTATTTTTTCACATAAAAGATCAATATTAAATTTTTTGATTTCATGAAATGAAATTAAAACGAACAAATTTTATATTTCAACTTTTTGCATGCAAATCTTATTTTGATACATTATAAATATTATTTTCTCTACCGATATAAATTCATATAAAATATATCAGGTATCATCTCGGGATTTGTTTATATTATTTCTAAAATAAAAGACATTTGCAAAAGTAGCTGCTAGTTTACTTTTGTCATGTTTATTGTTTGCAGTTTGAATTTTTATTAAATATCATTTTAGAAAACTCAAAAAATTTGATAGTGATCTGAAACATTGGACACTAAATTTAAATGTTTTTGTATAATATAAATGTACTCGCATATGTGCAATTTCTTACGTTAGATTCATTTTACTAATTTGGAATTATCTGATCCTGCTCTGCTTTATAAATGCATTACTGACTTTTTTCCACTTCTTTCATAAGTATCATTTCATGGATATCATTTTCCTACTTAAATTCTTTTCCAAACAATTTCATTCAGTTGGCGCAGAAGCTTTTTTAAAGAAAACAATTGAGTTTGTAAAATATACTTAAAATAAACATTAAACATGAATAGAATTTAAAAAGGATTTTATTGTGACTACACATATAAAAGCGATACAAGTTTGATAATATGTGAAACATTTTAATGTACTCAAAATTGCTTTAAAAAAATATTAGCTATAGCTTACAACATTTAAAATAATATTACCATTTCATATATATTTTAAGATCACAGTTGATATGAATCATAAGAAACCGATTTCTGTTGGCTCTTTTGAAGAACTATAAAAATCAAGATATAAAATTATTGAAATTAACATGATTATTTTTTGTGAAGATATGTAAATCCAATTTACTTCATAAAAAAATATTTTTTTACGTGTAATAGTTTTAAGAATAAAATTCTACAAAGAGTTCATAAAAGAGCGTATGTCCCTATCTTACATATAAGAAATATTTAAATATTTTTAAACAGATAAAATAAACCAGAAAAAGAAAAATCAGTTTAAATAGGGAGAAATTAGAACAATTTCGATGACAATCGAATTTAGATAAACGAAAGAAAAAAATGAAAGAAGTAGAAAATCCGTTACCAATTCATTGAATTCCTTTTCTCAAGTCTTTCTGATACCTGTTTGAATTGAATTTTGTGGCCGCGGTAGCCGAGTGGTATAGGTATCGGACCGTGGCTTGCCATGTCACGAGTTCGAGCCCAGTACCACTAAAGACCCGCCGTGTAGGGCAGCGATTCACGTTAAATCTGTCGAGAGCTGAAACGTCCTCCCATTGGTGTGGTAGTTAGGAGAGGGGGGTGCCAGCTCAGGTGTCGTCCACGTCACTTAACCATGGTTCAAAATTACGTGGTCCGTCGCCAAAAGCCCTCGAGTTGCTGAACAGTGCGACGTTAATATTCAATCAATCATTGAATTGAATTTTTACAAAGAGGAGGGGAAGAAAATTTAAATTGAATCAAATACTCTTTCTGCAATGACAAAATAATACATGGAATAAAACTATGGAGATGATGGATTAAAAGTTCTTAAGAAGTACTGAATGTCGGCGTAGTTGCTTAATCACTGGCTTTGTAAGCCCACGTTTACCGGTTCGACTGAACCCAAGTTGGTAGATTTTCATGCAAAAATTTGATAGAGTGCCCATATATCGTATGATTATGCGGCATGTAAAAGATTTCTTAAGGCCTGTTTGACTTTAGGGCTCCCGGCAAAATTAAATATCCAGGACAAATTCTCATTGTAAGAGCTGGTGCCTTTCTCTAAGGAAATTGTGGACGTTAAAATTACATTGTGTCAATTGGTATCTACCCATGTAGTGCCACACTAAAAAGTGATACTGGGAATGTAATAAGTCTGTAATGATAAGAATATCAATCTACAGCCCATCTGAAAAACAAACTATTGGATTAGAGACTAAGACCGAACTGAAACGAAACATTTTTTCCTGTTTCTAATGGAGCTGCTGTAATTACCATTGCAGACCTGATAAATTCCCCGGGAGCTAGTATCACCTTTTTAGTGTTGCACCATATAGATAAATATCAATTGCCACAATGTGACTTTGATGCCCAGTTTTCGCACCTAAGCTCTGACGATGCAAAGCTGTACTAGGAATTTGGCCCAGAGCATCCAAGCCAAACAAGTATTTCAGGGATCTTTAATATACAGCATAATCATACAACATGGACGCTGTCGATTTTTTTGCATCATGAAAATCAACCGACACGGGCCAGGGTCGAACCCACCAACTTGGGAGTACAAGGCCAGTGCCAAGCCAACTGCGCCACCTAGCCGGCCTGAAACGAAACATTGTTGAGTCGGATCACTATCAGGCATCCATTTTTTTTTTTTTACTTTATATCATCTTTGTAAGGATTTTGGAATAATTCTGCATGCTACATAATTTACCAATTCTTTTCTTTTTAAATAATATACATAAAATATATTTGTTACCTTCATGCAGTCATAGACGATATAGTTTTTGAGATAAAAAGAAGTTTCAGTACTTCTTCATAATGTGAGGCAAAAAAAAAAAAATACAGTAAAGAGTTTCGGATGTTCTATAAATAAAAGAAATAGTTTGTATGCGTCTGAGCAACATAGTACAAAAATAATAAACACCCAGACATAAAATTTGGTACGCTGAAACTTTCAATGGTGATGGTTTGCATCACGAAAAGAATGTTTCGAAATTCGTTTTATATTATTTTCCAAGTTCCATTTGGAAGTGATTCTTCATTGCTCTGGTGATATGTCACGTCTGTCTCTGAATGTAGCAAATTGTTCTTCATGTAAGGCTATTACATATATATTTTCCTTGCCATTGTATTTATTCAACTCCTACTATTAGTTCACACTCTCTTACACACACAATATATATATATAAATAAACTTAAATTGATATCTACTCATAATTTGAATCTCCTTTATTTATAACATCTAATTTATAAATCTTAATACCCTAATTCAAAATGCGTCTTTATTTATCTTTTTCTAAAGCATTAAAAACATCATGTTGGTAAATTTATTACTGATTCCTTAGACCTTAACTTTTTGATACAGTTATTGGCAATTCCAAGAAACACAAAATCATTAGTTGTTTTCATGCACCTTTCTAACCGGTATTAATGTTCCCTAAGAAATGATGTCATTTTAGTAGATAACTTTTTCTCCTTCGCCTAAACACGTGACAGTATTTTTTATACTGCGTTTTCCTGTTCTTTCCGGTATATAAAAACTTGATATTTGAATAATTCCCTTTCTTGTACTTAGGCACTGTACAAGAAGCATGCTCAAATAAATGCTGTGCTCACGAACAAGCCTTTTTAATTTTTAGGCCACGACCACTTAATTCGTCTAATTAAAATGTAAATTTTTTGCGGGCAATTATATCGCAATAAAGTAAATATCAAGTTTTACATACATGTTGTTCATATTTTCAATCGTTAATAAATTACTATTTAGTTCATCCACTGAAGTTCAAATACATTTTTTAAACTTGTAGTGGATGACACTTGATGTTAAAACAGTTTTTTCAAATCTTAATGCATTAATTAAATTTAATTAACTAAAATAAATATTAGTAGGAACTGACTTTAATTTATTTATATTACTTGTTTTTCATTATGTTTATTCGTTCATTTGTTCTTTGTAGTAAAATTATAAATTTTTTAAAATAAATCATTACAAAATAGTCGTCTTTTAGGAATTGTTTTTTTGCCTTGACAACAAAGTTAGTGTGAATAAGTTCTGCTTTTGCAATTTTGTTGCATTTCAGTCACACAAAACTATTTTATATATTTCAATAATTACAAGCTAAATTTTAATTTGATTTTTCTTTTTTAGAAAGTTTTTAAGGTACTTACCAGTTATATAAATAGGAATCATGGGTAGGAAACTGTTCATTTGTAACCAACAAACACTGGCGATGTTATTCAAAAAGGCACGTGTATTACAGACACAAGGATGTAACAGAATTTGTCATGTTCTCCACGCGTTGCCATGTATGGCTTCAGAGCTCTTATAATTAATAAGTATCATTAATAAGTTTCGAATAGCTTTTTTTTACTTCAATCGATATTATTGTTGTAATTCTTTTTTTAGTTTATTTTTAAGCGAATTACTTTGGTTTTGTTTTATGTATTTTTCAATTTAAGTTCATATTTTTTATAATTTTCCCCCAGTTAAAGACTTTTTTAAATGTTTTATTTTGTAGTTTAGATCCAATTTTTAGTTCAATTATTTATTTTTCGCAAATTTGGTGAATTATCGTTGTCAAATTATACAGAAGTTAAATACAGAAAAACAAGCTTTGGGTGCATTTAGACAAAATATTTTTATTTGCTAAAAGTGGGGACTAAACTAGGATTTTACTCGGAACAACTTATGATTGATTCTTCATCACGTTTTTGGCTGAAGCATCTAAATTAAATACCTAATCTTGGCATAATTTTAAAAATTATACAGAAACACATAAATTTTGATTTTTTTTTACCATCCTTCAATTTGAAAGATATGGAATTTATACAATATATGAAATAAACATTTTACTTCCTTTTCGGAAAAAGTATGGGGAGATATAAATTGGTGAATTTTTTATCCAAATTTTTAAATATACTATATGTGAGAAAAGAAAAGTTTTCACAGTTTCTTTTCTTAACGAATTGGGATGAGAGGAACCTATTTGGATGGTTTGGGTGTATATTTTATCATAATGACATCACACTACATTTTGCTAGATTTTTGTATTTACTTGTTTCTTCTTTGTAGCAGAATCACGATTTTGCTTTTGAATGAATCATAGCAAAAATGTATTCTTTCAAAAATTCGGTGAAAATTGTTTATATGATTTTTAAAAAGTGGACCATCATTTATTATTTTAAATTTTGCGATAGGTTACTTTTCTTCGGGTTAGACATGAGACAGTATTTTAAAAAAATTTAGTCAAGGTAGCTAGAGAGAGTGATGCGTTTTATTTTAAAAGTCTGTTTTTGCGGAAAGAACGGGCATTTTACCCAGCGTATAACAAATAATGAAGTTAAACAGAGGTTATATAATGGAGAGAGGTAACTATTTTAAAATTATACTTTTACTAAATTTTTAAATAAAAATTTCTTAAAACTTTCACTTTTTATTATTTTTTACTTATCAAAAACATAAATTTCTTAAAAAAATATTTGGTAGCAAATATTATTATGGCTAGATTTTCAAACATATATTTTGTTCTTTGAAAATTGCACACTTGAAATATTAAAAATATATAGAATTTGATTACACTTTATTCGAACGGTACTTTAAGAATAAATTATTGTATGATTGAGAAAATGAAAATGAATGCGCACAATTAATTGAACCATATTTCAAACCACAACGACTATTCTTGTTCTAAAAATCAAACTGAAATTAATTATAATAGTTTAAAATATGTTTGTTTCATATTCTTGATAAGTAGTTTAAAAGGCATCACACAAAAACTTCGTCCCATGCATTCCGTTTATTTTAAAGACAAATTAAAGAATAAATTACTTCTGACTTTTGTTTGTATTCTAAAAATTAGATACTCTAACAATTATATAATAATTAGATACACTAATGGCTACCAAAAAGTGCATTGTAACTATGGAAAATGACTTTTATTAAACGTATAGTTTGGGGCATGCTCTAATATATCATACCTAATTATAAATATTAATTATAGCCTTTGAAACACGTGGAAAAATGCATTTCAAATTTAATTATCTTGTTAATTACTGGAATACTAAAAACTACTTCAAAATATATAAGAAAAATTTAACATGAGATAAAGCAAAAAAAAAAAATTCTGAAACTACTCATTATTTGTAGCTTATGAATCAAACACCTTCTTTCGTGAAAGGCATCCACGCACATTTTATCATTCGAGTTCACCAACGAAACTATGGTTCATTTATTTGCGTTTGTAGTCAATTGAAGAATTCTATAAAAATTTCTTACACATACACATCCGACGTTTTATTAAATCTTTTTTAATCGTATTAAATTCTGCAATATATATTGTCATTAGAAATTGGAAAATGGTTTCTACTTTAACCGACGAGTCCCAAAGCAATCCATTTATTACCAGCTTCAGCAATGGCCGCTCGTTATTGGTTGGTGGGACAAATTTCAATAAGTTTCCACTTATTTCATCCAAAGAATTTACGGCTGGATGAAAAATCGATCCCTTGAGTATCTATGGTGACTGATTACAGATTCCGATTTCCACTACGGTTTTAATTAACGACTGGAATTAAGTCTGGGCGATTTGAGTTTGTTTGATGAACACGATGTTGCCGCATTGCAAACTTTCTTACGCCTTCTTAATTGCGAAAGTTTTCCCTTTTAATTAATTCAAATATTTAAATAAGTCAGTTTAAATTATTGCAGTTATATACATTTAGTTGAAAGTATTACAGAGTAAAAGTATCTTAATTTTTAATTCATGTAAAGATATTATTTACATTTCTGACAGCATTCAATATATAATCTTAATAACAAAATGAAAGTTTCTGGAATGTGTAAGAAGCAAAAAATTTCTGGACCTTTTTTTCACTAACTGAGCTGAAAATGTTTTGGTATATACAGTAAAGGATTCAATTGACAGATAAGATACATTATTTTATTTAAAAATATAATTTATAAATATTTTTGCAAATTGTCTCTGAAAATAACAGTTAAAGGTAGCAAATTAATAAATTTTGTAAAATTATATAGTTTTTATGTAGTTGAATTACAAACTCCATTCATAATAATCTTTATTTTGATTATAATATCAACGGGTATTATATTTGGAATATAGTATATATATATATATATATATATATATATATATATATATATATATATATATACAACTACAGCTGCATTAGAAATCATGATTATAATAAAACTGATTTCAATCTTTCTTTTTGAATATATAAATTGATTAAAATGCTTATAATAAAATACATGTGGTAGTTATTTGATGTTAAGGTATACCAAGAAAACTGTTAAATTTAATGATATGTGTGTTTTAGATAGCAGTTTGTTTCTCTTATATCAAAATATTTTCTTTTTAATTATACGTATTCTAACTATACATTAGAATTAAAAATTCAGCTCTATTTGTGGTTATACTATATCGAAACTCAATTGACAAATATTATTTTTATTGCATTGGTTGCGTTACATGTATGTTAACTCTACAATGATAGTTACCTTTATTTTGGAAAATTTTCTACTTTTCAGCATCTTAGAATATCAATATCATTAATCTTAAATTGATATAAACGAAGATTATTATTTCAAGTAATGTTCCTTTTGTTTTAGTTTAACACTTAAAAATAGAAAAAAATATAGTTTCTAATTAATTTAAAGAAAAAGTATGTGTTCTTTGTAAACTAACATAGTTTTAACTAACATCTAGTAGTAACATATTTTTCTACGGTTAATTAATTATAATTAATGTGAATTTCATAACTTATACATTTTAATCGCCTTAAAAATCTTGCCGAGTTGCACTCTCAGAGTTCTTTACGTAAGAACATTATCTTTAAATATATCTAATTAAACATTAATTCATATTGTAAATTTAGAAACAAATGGACGAATTTTACTTCCTTTACTGTGCAATTATACATTTTTTATATTATATTTTGTTGTTATATATAAGCTAACGGAAAATTTTATAAGATTATCCCTAAAAATAAATGTTTAGCAACAAATTTAACATTAAAAATTATTTTCTGTTTGTGTTTTTTATGCATTTGATAATCCAAACAATCTTTTTCTGATTAAGATGAAAGTATGCGTAATGAATTATTGACAGTATGTAAAACTTTTTGTCTTTGATTTTTTTTTCCTTTCCAGAAAACTACTCTTCTCAGTACAAATTATTATTGTACTTTCGAAGAAAGATTATAGGTCTAAATCATTGAGAAGTCCCAACAAAATTTTTCAAAAGTAATATAAACGGTTTGAAAAGAATCTTTTTTTTCTGAGATCCTTATAGCCGGAATAATCTATTAAAAGTCGTAATTTTGAAAATATTTACAGAAGAAAATTTAATGGAATGTTTAATTTTTTTAGATGAAACCCAATCATAATTTATGCATTTTCTTAGAATTTATTTTAAATTCTACATAACCTTGATCGTTACGTTTAAAAAAAATGATAAGCTATTCGTTTCTTTCCTTCTTTTGTTAAAAAAAATACTCACTTAAAAGATATTTAATAGGATCTTTTAATATTTCTAAGCGGTGACAGAATTATTTAATTATTCTTTGCCCTTAAAATGTGTTCAGTTAAAAGAAAAGCATTAACTGTGGAAGAATGGTTTGCTAGTTTGAAAACTAGGCTTAGGTATCGAGAATTTCCAATCATGAATACCAAGTTGTTCAGATACTACTACTCACATGCATTCCCATACTATCAAATGTAGAGTATAAGATGATTTAACACTTGACAAAATTTAAACCATCCGAGCTTTTAAAAGTTTCACCTTGAATTATAATAGAACTCCAACAACGTATGGAATTCTATCGTTATCTGCCAGAAACTTTTGGATGGCTAATTTCTCAGATGATTTGTAATTTATGGTGAAAAATTAGCTTTTCTTCAACATTTTAAATTTGTAGAAACAGTTATTCGATGTGATGTATTCTTATATCGTGGCGTAATTAGAATATAAGTTGTGATATGAGTTTGGGAGAATTTTGAAAAATTCATATACAATGAACTGATACTCGATGCCCTGTTGTTAAAAGCCAGCCTTAGTGAACTCTACTTGTTAAAATATCAGACCATAGGTTTTTAGGAGTGACTGAATGAAGAAAAATTATCTTAGGAGATCCTAGAAATACTTCATGAACTTATCTTCCTAAATAAAACTGGGAATTGAAAGGAATCGAATTTCTCTCATACTTGACTGATTCATCGCGGAAAAAGTCCTCATCGATCATATCTTTTTTTGATGTATGACAAATTTCTTGTACTATAGCTTTAAAAGACTAATGCGGAAAATACCTGAGTCCTTGCGTTTCTCATTTCAAAATGATTTTTATGGTATTGTGTGAAAAAGTCAAAAATTTAATTGAAAAATAAGTTAAGATGATGTAATAATTACGGACTATATAAATTAAAGTTACTGATCGATTAAATAATTATAAAATTAGGTCATTTATACTTAACTAATGTTTTCGGACTTCCTTTGTCGCTCTGTATACTTCAAAGTAAAACGCCCGAAAAAAAATCATCTTGGGTGCTATGAAAAGAATGTGCTTTCCAAAATAACTGAATTCGATTCTATGTTTTAGATGTCCTTCGAATGTTCTTATATACGAGTGGTTGAAAAGAAAGTTATGTTTGGTTTGATTAACTGAAATTAATATTTTTCAAGCATTGTACTTTTGACCGATATTTATGCACGTCTTGCGGGATAAGTACAAGAAATTCGAAACAGTTATGATTTCTAACTGAAGACAAATGGCTGAAAAAACAGAATTGTTATAGTAGCGAACTCGTGTCAGACGCTGTTTCTATCAATCGTAGTATTCATAATCTGGTGCCAATAAATTCTCACTGTATAGAGGGCTGAAATAAGTTAAATCTGTAATGCCATGCCAAGGCAATGGTGTTGCAGATTTAACGTAAGCATTCTCAAAAACGCTTAGAAACCTGTGTACTTAAATATTTTTTTAACACAATATTTGAAGGGGTAATAAAAAATATCAAGTTTCCACATTGCCTTGCTGTGAAAATGTAGGGTACCAACTCAAGTGTAAATCACATCACATGACTGTAATTTAAAATGGCTGTCTCTTGAAAATAACCTTAGTGTAAACTTGAAATGCAGCATTAATAAGCAACAAATGCACAATTATTTACACATGCATTAGTTAATTCATTTTCAATTAATTTTCTATAATATTTAAGGGCATATGCAAGAGTATTTATAATTCTTATATCACGTGCGATGTATTTAAATGCGTTTAATGTCTTTAAATAAAAATTAAAACAATTCAAAACTTAGAAACCAGTGTACTTTAAATTTTTTAATACAATATTTGAAGGGGATAATAAAAATATCGAATTTCCCTATTATTATGTTTCCAAAACAATGATTCATAAAGCTTTTTGTTGCGTTTAATTACAAAAATAGCGAGACGTAAGCCCACATGTAATTTAATTATAAAATATATGCTTCACTTTTTTATCCTGTTAAAATGGAAAGAACGTTGGTACTGTATTATAACCTTTAATTTTATACTTACACTGAAGCAGTTTAATGATTTTATATTAGAGTCATTACAAATTTTTTAACCATCTTAATAAGTGGCATAACGTACACCCCTGCAACCCCTGCATTGCGGACGGGGTGGGGAGGGGTCAGGATTCTAGGTGGCCCAAAGCCTGTCTGAAGTCAAGTGCATATGGGTTTGCAATCCTTTGTAAGATCCGACTTGGGGCCTAACTTTGCAAGGGAGCCCTAATATCTGCGTTACGCCACTGATCATAATACTGCATAAGTTTCCATTTATAGTGATAAAATGGATATTACATTAGCTTGGATAATTTTAGTTTCTAAAAAACATTATGAGGGGAAAAAGAAAATTGTTTTATTTAAAGAGGGCAAATGAGGTGCTTATAATAAAATGCATTAAATAAATAAACAAATAAAAGTTTCAGTTCTTAGACTAAGAAGAACGATTTGTGAAGAACTAAACGAAAATGACTTGTTTTCAAATGTAAAAATTCTTAAATTCTGATATCTGTAAGAAATGCGACTATTATGTCTTACAGATTCCGGTTTCCTATAAGTATACAATTAAAGTTTTAAAAATAATTTAACATTAATATGGATTTTATTGCTTGTCACATAGTAAGTACATCAATAAACCGTCTAAGCCAGGGCTACACAGCCTTTTTTTTTTGGTGGGGCATATACATAAATTATCTTTTTAACACGGGCCGCATACATATGATGGCTATTTCACTCAGGCTGTAACATGAGGATTAATGGAGAGGGGTGGGTGGGGAGAAATGCTTTAAGACCAAAATAACAAAAAATTGTTTATAAATTAAAATATTTTGTTTTTTAATTACTATTTTTTACATTTTTTACTTATGTCACTGAATTTTTCTAAATTAGAAGCATTTAAGATTGACTCCTTCACAATTTCTGCAACAGTAAACGGTTTCATACACTTACCAATAATACAAAAATTTCATAGGGTGCCTTTGTTACCACTGTGACATTACCACTGCCAAAACACTTTTTTGCTGTTGTAAATATTATTCAAGAAAGCCTATTTATCACCTCTTGAAAGAGATCTTCGAGGAAAAGTGTCTTTAAACGCGATTCCGGTTTATTGGTATTTTTTAAATACAACACTTTTGTGATAAATCAAACAATTACTGATCCATGTTTGTTTTCATTACGGAATTGTCTCAACTTCTCAATCGTCTTGAAACAATCTATGTTCTTCGAATATTTTTCGTTTGCAAGATACGAAAGATAGTTAAAAATTAGTTCCGTTCATAAGATGGTCACTATTCCACTCTTGTTTATTATCACTAATCGGGAAAAAAATATCAATTCGCACCCATTCGACATCGACATTAAAAATCAAAATTGATATATATTTGGTCTTTTTAACAAAAATTTCCCACTAAATTTTTATAAACAAATTTTTCAGAGCAATGGGCCATGACCGAGCCACTTAAAAACGCCCAGTGGGCCACAGGCTGAGTATCGCTAGTCTAATTTATCATTATTAGTCATCTAAATTAAGTTCTAGGTTAAGAATTAAAAAAAAAACAATATTTGTTG
The DNA here is from genome assembly GCA_019973955.1 of Trichonephila inaurata madagascariensis. Lineage (NCBI taxonomy): Eukaryota > Metazoa > Arthropoda > Arachnida > Araneae > Nephilidae > Trichonephila > Trichonephila inaurata. The sequence continues at coordinate 32,451 of BMAV01009938.1, forward strand.
TATAATATACTTTTTAAAAAAGTATAAAGTAAAGCGTATGCGATGTAATGAAATAACAATAAGTGTTTAATTATAATCAAAAGCTTTCTGGCATATACGTGCAGTGAGACACATTTTAAATTAATGTGAGCCCTCAGCTTTAAGAAATTAATGCAGTTGAATTGCTTTTTTTTTTCAAAATTATTATTCACTAGACATATTTTATGAGTTCAGGAATCCTGTTAACTTGAAAGAATTTTTAGAAAATTGACTATTATATATTCGTAAAAATTTAAAAGGAAATAAGGAATAACACTGTAAAAAAAAGAGGCTCACGCCTCTCTCGCGGGCACCTAAATGTGTGTGGGGAGGGGAAAGGGAAGAAGCACTCAACATGATTAAACTAATTTATTTATTTCCACACAACTAATAATATTAACAGAATGTCTCAATGATAACCGTGAAAGTGGAACAACGACAGTAAAACGGGAGAGATTAGACGACTAACAAACTTGAACCTTCTTTTAATTAATAATCTAACATATTATTCGATTTAATCTAATCTTAATTCAATCTTAGTGAACAATCGTCACTTTAAGGTATCCGACTACGTTCGGAACCGTGATTTTAAAAAAGCGCATAAATAGATAATTTTCATGATATTTAGTGTCACTTAGATTAGACTACATGTGTAAAATTGTTTTAAGAACATTTTGACAAAAAAAATTATTTAAATACAATATTTTGGCAAAAAATTAACTTAGAATAATCTTTTTTCAAAATGTTCTCCTTTTGTTAAAAATGCTTCTATTATAAAAATAATTTGCCTGTATATAGCTCAGACCGTTTTACAGAGACTCAACTATAATTTTTGAAAAATTCACATTATTTTCAGAATTACAACCCATAGAAATAATTATAGGCGTTTTTTTCTTAAAATTGCTCCCCTCTGTTGTCTTAAAATATGGATAAACCCACTTCTAATTTATATATTTCAAAAATTCTGGTTGAGCCTCTGTAGAAAGGTCTGAGCTACATACAGGCAAAATATTATTATAATAAAAGCATTTTTCACAAAAGGAGAACATTTTGAAAAAAATTATTCTACGTTAATTTTTTGTCGAAATATTGTATTTAAATAATTCTTTTTGTCAAAATGCCCTTAAAACATTTGTATACATGTATTCTAATCTAAGTGACACTAAATATCATGAAAATTATCCATTTATGAGCTTTTGCAAAATCACGGTTCCGAATGTAGTCGGATACCTTAAGGTTTCCTTCTAATAAGAAACAAATCACTCTAATTCTAATATTATACTTTCAGCAGCAATCTCATCTGGCTTGAATATATCTTCTCTTTTTTTTCTCTCTCAAGCTAGAAAACCTCGCCTATTTATAGTAAGTTAATTTACATATCACGATTATCCTCTTCCGAAGGGTTGGTTGTGAATAACGCGAATTGATAGCCCAAAAATTTCCCAAGAGGATTAATTAAAAAATTTTCGTATAAATCCGTCGCAGCCACTTGGAACATTGATTTTCTGGCTACAAAGTATTAAATTCTCAATTTACTCGGTTTTTAAACAAAAACATGCATCATAAGAAAATGTGTCAAGTTATTAAGACTTCGGACCTATGTGAACCATTTGAAGTGGATGAGTGCGCGAGACATTGCTATAAATAATAATTAAAATAAATACGAATTAAATTTTTTTAACCAAAATTGTATTGGGAAAGTACGCAGTTTTAACTTTGCAATTAATTATGAAAATTTTATGAACAATATTTATGGTATTTTTCAATGTTAGTCCATTAGACGTTAGAGGAAACAAATAATAATAATAATTAATTCTGAATTCAGTAATATAACTTTATTTATTAAAGTACTCTACTAGTGTCAGTTCTTGTACAAAAAAGGTCAAGTCTACAGCTCTTTATTTTTTTTTCTTTACTTCGATGTAATAAAAAATTTTTAAAAAAAATGTAATAACAAATTCTTAATCAAATCTGGAAAGAGATACATCAAAAAAACATTTTAGAGTATAAATCTTATTTTTGCTTCCAAATTTAATGGGTTATAAAGATAGTGAAATTTTTTCTCCCTTGCGTCTCGTCGTATTCTGTTTTCTTGATTGTGACAATGCAATATTTCCAAATGAAAAATATCTCTTAGTGCTTGATTAGGAGATGGGAATATTCATAAAGCCCATAACTCTCCCAATAATCATTTCTATTTTATTTCAGTTAGTCGATGCCTGATTATATGTTATAAGTAATAAGTAATATACGTTTAATTTGATTTGGTATTTACTGAAAATTCTAAATTTTAAAGAAATTCTAAAGCTAGTCTTTGGGGCAATTTCTAAAACAACGCATAGCATTTTTAAGAATACTGATTAAGGCGCAACACGACGAAACAAAACACAGTATAATCACTACCAAATCATAAATTTTCAACAAATGAAATTTATGTTTTTGAAATAGCTCTATTTTACAAGATACAAAGCTATGCAAATTTATGCGTTAAGTAGAATACCCATTTCAATATTACATTTTTAAGTTTTTTTGAAGACAATTCTGTGAAATTTTCCTTTTTCCTAGTGATTTTTTTTGTTCAAAATTTAGTAATGTGCAATTGTCATAAATGGGAATAAATTTTTTAAATACTGAAGTTAAATTTTGAAATCTTTCCTTATAACGTGTAATACAAATAACATACGTAACGAAATCTATTGAAAAAAAAAAAGGTTTGGTAATATGCATGAAGAGAGCGATTTTGTTTCTATAATAAAAATCAGAGTCACATTTCATCTTTCAACAAAAAAAGCTCAGCAGTATAATAAAATTGTTTAAAAAAGGCTCGTAAAAGCGATTCACTCCTTTGATTTTTTATTATTTCCTCTTTTTTTGCATGGGCTTTTAAGATCCTTCCTTTCTGTTATATTCAGTTTTTGGGAATTACCCGTTCCATTTTCTGGCCCCCAAAAAAATCCCCTGACTTTTTTTTCCTGAAAGGAAAACCGATGCAATTTATATTACGGAAAATGTTTTCCCCTTAATGTTACTCAAAAAGCCTCCTTTTTTTTGTTTGTATAACCCGTATTTCCATTTTACAATATTCAACTGTATAAAGATATTTTGAAAGATTTCAATGGAGTTTAAATATCTTACCCTTGAAATATGTAATATTACAAAATTTATTTGCAAAAATTCAACTAACATAAGCAACCTAAAATAAAGACCATATAAATGAAAATGGAATACTTTGCGTAATTCTCATTTGCTTTTTAACACGCTTTTATAAGATTCACCTGCATGTAACGGAATCTTTGAATTCAAATTTTGTCCACTTTAAAAGATCAGATTAATTCGAAATTTTGCACACTTGACAATGGAATAATTTAATAATTTTATTCCATTTTCCTGATCAAGATCATCAGGATTAAAGATTTCCCATTCCCAGATTTGTCCATTAATTCCAGATAGTATTTTCAGAATTGGGGACTAATTCCAGATTTGGCGACTACCAAAACAGCCGAGAATTGATTCTGAGATCACCGGATGAAATAATTTCACACAAATTCTTCGATTCAAAACTTTAAGTCTAATGCTGTGGTTTAGAAAAATATTGAGTTTTTTTTAGAAAAAAAATATCATTGATTTAAACCCTTCTTCGTTTTTAAATATTTCAAACTTGCTCTTTTTCGATTTCCTTCAGTTAGCTGACCCCCACTTTTTTACAAACCAGGTCTATGACGCACAAATAGAATGCCAATTTTATCCCAATTCTAAAAATGACCCTTTTAATAATTCATCAATCAATAAATGACAGTTTAAAAAAATAAAAAAAGCATGTTTTTTTTGTAATCGAAATAAAAAAAAGAAAATAAATTATAGTTTAAAAACTTGAAACATGCTTTTTGGGTTTAAATTTAGCAAAAATTAAATTTTTAATATAAGAACAAAATGATTAAGAGAAGATAATATCATTGCGGTAAAAACTGGATATCAAACCCCTTTTAATTTTTACTAGTTCTATTCTGAAATGCAGAGTTAGTGTAAAAATGTGTACAAAGTACCCCCCCCTTTTTCCACAATGCATTTTTTTCCCCTTTAATCTTTTTTCTTATATTAAGAATTGTTTTTTACATTTTAGCTCGATTTACTATAAAAGCGTATTCTTTAGTTTTTTTAAACTATAATTTATTAGATGAGCTGTCTACAGGCACAAACATCATTCTGTATTCACACTTTAGAAATATACAAGACATGTTTTATTTCACCGTACCAAAAGGCGTAAGAGTGAGCTAAATTTCCCCCGAAGGGGCATTGGAAGGGGGTATGTATTACTAAAGGGATATGAAATTTTAAGTATTTAAAAGCGAAAATTTCCATTGCCCTTAACCCTTAACTTAAATATATTCGAACTATGTTTAAAAGTTAAAAGGATATAACTAACACATTCATTGGATCGGTTGAATTCTTTAAAGATGAATCTAAAGGAAGTTGAATAATCCCTTTTACATAATTTCTACCCCTAACCATTAATGTACCAAATTATAATTTATAAAATTTAAGAAATATATAGTTTAGTATATAGATTTAGAAATATAGATTTTATAATTAATGACAGAATCAGTTTTTTTCCTAAAAAGAAATGCATGCTTTAAGGTCGGGGTGGGCATTACGTCAATCGCGATCGACAGGTGGACCGCCAAGACATTTTTTTTTTTGGGGGATAGCCTGAAATTTTGCAGTTGGTATATTGTGGAAAATCAAGATTGGGTGGGTACGCGACTTAAAAGTTTTTACGACTATAACAACGAAAAATCAGCCTCTGTTACTTTTTTTGCCTCGGTAGATGATATAAACTTTTAACTTTTCTTTTCTAAAAATATAACTCATCTTTTCATTTAAAATTTTTAAGAATGGGAAAACTTCTAAAATATATTAAGAAAATTATATAAAATGCCACAAAAACTATAATTGCTTATCACTAAACAGTAAATGTGAACTTTTGTCAAATGCCTTTTAAAAAGGCACATAATATTACGTGATTCTTCTGCTAAATAATTACGGTACGGACATGGTGGTGAGTTTGGGAATGGCATTGTTCAGTCACGGATTCGAGTCTAGTGCCACTGAATGCCATCTGTATATAAGGGCTAATGCACTTTAAATCTGTTGAGATTCAGTCCTCTCGTTGAGGTGGTGAAAAGTTTGGAGCAGTGGCGTAGCGTGGCGAATGCAGAGGGGACAATGCCCCTGGCGGCATACGGAAAGGAGCGGCGGCAAGCAAGCACCCCGATATTTAAATTCAAAAAATATTTCGAGCTCCAAATCGCGTACGCGCGACGACACTGACGGAAACGAGTGAAAACTTCAATACACGCACAGATACAGGAAGTTTATTATTCGCTATGCAACCGCATTCGTTTTTATGTTACTTAGGCTTCTGGCAACCTAATGCTCAAAATTATTTGCAAAATGAGGGACTAAATATCAATCAAGGTACTAAAAAAAATACGTGCTTTACAGACCATATTAGAAGCAAAACGAGAGGAATTCGTGGATGACGCTTTAATATATGCTAAAAGTTTATGTGAAGAGCTTGCAATTTCTTATGAATCCCCAAGATGAATCAGGACGAAGTATATATTAGGCGACGGACGTATGAAGATGACTTGAGGCGAACAATGTTTTCTTCAGTAGACAGAGTAACTGCTGAAATTCGATAAGGATTCCAACAGTTGGAGAACTTAGCACAAAAATATGCTTTTTTAAGGACTGAAGTGATATTGAGCATGAACGAACTTTACTTAGATCAAGCTCCTCAAGACATTAATAAAGAAGAATTCCAACTTGAGAGCGTAAGTCTACAAGCTTTTGTAGCTGCAACAGACCCAGGCTGTAAAAAATAACTTATTAGGTCAACGTCTCTGGGTTTATTAAAATATATTATTGAGTCCAAACTTGAAGATGGCTTACCAAACATTGTCATAATGTTGAGAATTTTTTTAACATATGCCATCAGTAATGTCAGTTGCGAGAGAAGCTTCTATAAGCTAAAATTATCAAAACTGATCGCATATCGACTACGTCTACATTAAGGCTAAAACAAACTAAGCCATTCCGGCAATTGAACATGACATCTATATTGTTATTGACAATTGCATAAAAGATTTTGCTATGAAAAAAAACACGATAAGTCCATTTTTGATCAATAAAAAAAAATTTAAAGTTGCTCTTTTTATATTTTTACTAACTTTTGTAACTAATAATTAAAACAGAGAGGCGCCATTTTTCCGGTCTGTCCCAGGCGGTGAAAGCCCCCGCTACGCCATTGATTTGGAGAGAAGGGTTCCAGATCAGGTATCGTCCTCGTTACTTGACCATGTTTCAAAATTCTAGGTACGTCGCCACATGCTTTGGAGTTGCTTCAGATGGCCACGGTAGCCGAGTGGTATAGGTATCGGACCCTGGCTTGCCTTGTCACGAGTTCGAGCCCAGTACCACTAAAGACCCGCCGTGTAGGGCAGCGATGCACGTTAATCCTCTGTCGAGGCTAGGCGATACTCCGTTGGTGTGGCGTGGTAGTTGGGAGAGGGGTGCCAGCTCGGGTGTCGTCCACGTCACTTGACCATGGTTCAAAATTACGTGGTCCGTCGCCAAAAGCCCTTGTGTTGCTGAACAGTGCGACGTTAATATTCAATCAATCAATCATGGAGTTGCTTCAGAGTGTGACGTAAATTGAAATCAAATCAAACCCTGTATAAGCGTGGTTTTATATTTTACTTTTTATGTTTTAAATTTAAATTTTTATTTCAATGGAAAGCATTTTTATAAATTTTGACTCTTACATTACCCTCTTATATAAATATTTTTAGAGTGTCAAAACTTTATTTTTGCTGGTTTAGAAGAGTAAATTATGAAATATAAGTTTTCAAACAAATACTACTGCGCAACTGTATGATAGATGCGAATGTAGTATTTTTTTTCATTTATTAGATCAAAAAGTTTAGAGTACTTTAAAATTTTATTCAAAAACTCTTTAGAAAATAAAAACTATTTTTCATCATATATTTTATTTCATGAAATTAAATTAAACAATTCAGCACAATCTACTTTTCTCTTTCTCTACAATACTTTCTCAGAAATACTTGTTCTAGAATGAATAAAGACATAAATTGCTTTAGATGTATGATTTAATTTAGATCTGATGCCTCTATTTGGTGATACCAAAAGAAATCGACGACTGCTTCAATATCGATCAGCATTTCGACGAATAATGTATGTCAGTATGAATTTTAAATTTTTACCCGAAAATCTCTCGTATTAAAAACAAACAAACTATATTTAACTAATCTTGTTTTCATATTTGATGCCGAAACATACAAGAAAGCATTTTTTGTCTATATAGTACATTTGGAACTGATGTAAGATTTGAGTTATGGATTTATAGCTTAATATAATTCTTTGTTTATTATTATTAAAAAAATTTCTAAACTTTATAATTTGACTTTTATAATTTGAGTAATGATGTAAGTAAATCTTAATAAATTACTCTCACACATATACAGAAATTGGTAATTTGTAAACTGAATGGGAAAATTAAACTATTTCTGTGTTTTGTCGTGTATCATACGACAAAAAACATTTAACGGAATAAATATTATGAGTTTGAACTGTTTGATGGTCAACAGACGTACAGTTTTGGAAAAGATAAAAGATTAATATTTTTTTTTGTATTATAGATACATTTTTAGCATTTTTAAATGAATAAATCTTCGGTTAGAATTATAAATTTAATATGTATCTAATTGAACTGAGTTTTAAAAGTGAGCCGATTGAGAAGAAAAGTGTTTCAAAAATCCAGTTTTGAATTAATGAACTGTAAAAGGAAAGGCTACAATAATTGCAGAATACGACAGATTCTGCTGTTAAAGCAGTTAATTAGACAGACTTATAAATATAGATAATAAATAAATAAATAAATGATAATTATTAGACACAGATATAATAAATGATCAATGTAATAACTTGAATATTTAAATAAATGCACATGCGTTCTATTTGTTGATTTAAGAGCTTGACAAAAAGAATAAGGACATAAGTGATACAAGTCCTTTCATTTATCAGCTTAATCATCTTTCATTCAACATTTTCTTTTTTCTTATTTTAATTGAGAGATAAAAACCTAAGACTTCATGATGTTACAAAAAAGAAGAAAAACTTTTTTTTCACTTTCAAACTTTAATCTTCCATCATCTAAAGTTTTACAATTTGTTCATGGATGGTTAGTTTTAACTTTAAAATAATTAATTTTGAAAGCTCTATTTTAAGAGCCTTTCTGGTGCATTTTTTATAGAGAAGAAATAATTAAAAAGTACAAAGAGCTGCCTTTTTTTTACTATGAAAAAAGATGCACTCATCTCATATTATTTTTAGTTTCAGAAATGGTGGAAGAATTACAAAGTTGCGTAAGGGGACCACTTAAAAATGATCATAAGAAAGTCAATTATAATGAAGATTTGTGTAGAATATCTCTTCTAACATGAAATGCGTTTTATTTTCTAATTTTTTTTTTCATTATTCATTTTTTACAATTTGAGAGAGATTTAGTGCTATATATTCCATTGCTTTATTAAAAACAAACTGCAAAAGTAATTAAAATCTCTTAAATTTCTTATGATGATACTCTTTATCGATTTTGTAGCTGTTCTTTTCCTTACGAGTCATTTTTTTACTGCCTTTTATTAGAGGAATCACTAAAAAAGTCTAATATATTTGTTTATTTTATGCAGAAAATAATTAAATTATAAGCAAATCTGATTAGCTTATGATTTTACTAAATAATTTGAAAACAGTAAGAAAATCAATACATCTAGTTTTAAATATAATACTTATTAACAGTTACAGTGTGTCAGTGGAAAAAAAATGTTTTTGAAAACAACTCTTAGAAAAGTTTTAAGGTATCCGACTACGTTCTCTCGGAACCGTGATTTTAAAAAGCGTATAAATGGATAATTTTCATGATATTTAGTGTCACTCAGATTAGAAAACATGTATAAAATTGTTTTAAGGACATTTTGACAAAAAAAATTATTTAAATACAGTATTTTGGCAAAAAATTAATTTAGAATAGTCTTTTTTCAAAATGTTCTCCTTTTGTGAAAATACCTTCTATTATAATAATATTTTGCCTGTTTATAGCTCAGACCTCTCTACAGAGGCTCAACTAGAATTTTTGAAAAATTCGCATTATTTTCAGAGTTACCACCAATTGAAATAATTATTAATGTTTTTTTCTTAAAATTGCTCCCCTCTGTTGTCGTAAAATGTGGATAAATCCACTTCTAAGTTATATATTTCAAAATTCTAGTTAAACCTCTGTGGAGGTCTCAGCTTTAAAGGGAAAATTTTATTATAATGGAAGCATTTTCAAAGAGAAAAACATTTAAAAAAAGATTTTCGAATAATTTTGCCTAATTTAAATTTTTTTTAAAATGCATTTTTTCAATTTCAATCAAAATAAACAAAAATCATGAAAATACCCATTCTTCCTTTTAAAAAAAATCCAGTTCGAACTATTTGGGATCCAATTTTATCCAGATTGATAAAATTTCCTTTATCATATTAATACTTCTTTTTTTTTTTTTAAAACAATTGAATGAATTATATTGGAAATTTTTTACTTAAAATTTTTTGAATATTTTTGCCTTCACTAAAATAAAATTGCTTTAATGCGTTATCTACAATTTTACCACATTTTATTCAACAAAATAAAAGCAAACATTTGCGATTTACAAAAAGTTAAAATCATGAATGGAGTATTTGGAGTTTCATTGTTAGATTTCTCTTTCACACATGAAACACATTTCACGTCTGAGTTGAATTGTGAATACTCCCATTGCTTTAAAAGCTTTTTGCTTCTAAGAAGTGCAATAGTTGTTTCATAAAAAAATGCCTATTATATAACATTAAGAAATAAAAAAGGAATAATGGGGAAATAAGGATTCATATATTCTGCTTTTCTTCCTTATAAATTCCTATAGAAAGCTTACTATAGAAAACGTATTTGAGACAGTGATATAAAAGAGATTATGCTATAAATAGATATAATTGGAATTGTTTGAATAAAAATAATTTTAAGCTTGGTAAAATTGCGAAAACTTTTATTAAATCATGTACGTTGAATAATACATAACGAAATACTTATATATAAGGGAACGTCTTATGATTAAAAGTATAGTTAATATTTTACCATAAGAGTTCCAAGAAGGAAAATTATTTGGTGAGGATTTATCTTAACTCAAGTTTGCATTATGAAATAAAATATTCTTATTTTTGCCATAATTCAAAAGTAATATTAGCTGTGTGTAAAATTACTTTATTTGTAATTAAAATATTTATAGCTTGAAAATAAATCATTGACATAAAAACCAGAAATGGCGAACCAATGGCACACGACACAATATTTTGGGTACTCCACCATTCAAAATAACAAAGTTCACTATGAAGTATAACGAACAAATGTGAGTGATCGGTCTAGGGGTGGCGGGGATTTGATTCCAGACGAATCTGGTTTACGCCATTTTAACCATATTTTCATCTACCTTTGCTCTAGAGTCATTATTTTCAGAGATGAATAAAATTAAAAATTCCTTTATATCCTTATCTTTATCTTATATCCCTTTATGCTTAGAAACCTTTTGGCAGATGACTCCAATTCAGCATGTGTTCGTGCATTCTACTAAAAGTAACATTTTACTATCTTAATATAAGTTATTTGTCATCTAATCTGCAACAACAGAAGTCACTCTAATGTTATTTAAACATTTACTACTATACAGTGCAAAATGTATTTTTAGTAGTAAATAAAGAGTCTTGAGTTGTTCGTATTCAATTTTATTATTTTGCCAATAACCATGTCAAAATTATTTGAAGGCACGTCTATACATCATATAAGATTTCTTTAGAAAAAAATGGCACGTTGATCCATAAAGGTTTGCCTCCCCTGTATTATACTATATGCTCATATTTTCATATTACATTATTTACATCAGTTTTTAATTTAAAGACCACCTGGCAGGAACATCTGCTCATGCACCTCAGTGTCAAAGGTCATGAAAACTGAAATGGGCACATTAGGCTTTGGCCCTCATGAGCTGTTGCGCCACTGAGTTAAGTTAATATGTTTGCTGAAGTTTTCGCGGAAGATAAACAATAATCGTTAAATAAAAGTTTTGGAAGAAAAGCAAAACTTTGTTTGTTTTAATCTACCTTAAAACGCAATGCACACAAAAATAAGATATTGAGTTAAGTTAGCACCATTTAAAACACGAAAAATAGCAAGTATTAATCATAACCAGTCCTTTTTTTAATAATTTCTTCCGAAGGTTTCCCCCCCTTAAAAGTATAACTGGTTAAAAAAAAAAGATTTTTATGCAAAAAATGTAAGGGGGAAAAAGTATTTTTATTGTTAAAATTTGTAATTGCTTACAGATTATTATTCAATATTAACATCGCACTGTTCAGCTACCGGGGGATTTTGGCGAGGACCGTAATTTTGAACCATGGCCAAGTGACGTGGCGACACCTGAGTTGGCCCCCCTCTAACTACCCCCAAAAAGGGGACGTTTCGCTCTCGACAGATTTAACGTGCACGCTGCCCCCAAAGGGGGTCTTTAGTGGTACTGGGCTCGAACTCGTGACAAGGCAAGCCACGATCCGATACCTATACCACTCGGCTACCGCGGCCACAATTGCTTACAGAAAAAAAACATTTATCATACGGAAAAAAAAAAGATAAGATATTATTCTTCTATAGAATTTAGAGTAATGAATTTTTATACTAAAGAAAAGCATCTCATACATCTATTTAAAATTCAATGGTACATTTCTTCAGTAGCAAATGTTAATTGAAGTAATATATATTAATAAAAAGTAAAAACTATACGAAAAAAATTATTATATAAATATGTCTATCCCTGCATAATTAACTTATATTATAAATTAAATGTTCATCTTGATGAGCTACAAACTTATTTTTGTTACACATGTGGGTGTGTCTTAGATTTCAAATAGTTGCACATGCTGGGTTGGAACACGCCCCTCTTTCTTCTTTTATCTACCTTTCGTCACTCATCCTAGGATTCAGTGTCAAGAACGAGGGCTATTTCTTCATATTTCGGGTGGCAGGGGCCATTCAATCTGATAGATGCAACGCGCCCAACAACGTGAGTTCTATGACTTAGTAATATTTCGTTGATTTTGATTTTTTTTGTTTGTAGAATTTATATAGTTTTCAGTTTTATACGAAAATAATTCGAAACAAGTATTTTGCAACTATTGTTTGAAAGTAGTTTTTTTTGCTAGGAGTCTTGTTTTACCTGGATTCCGCGCCCTTAGCCAGTGACTGTATTTTATTCAATCCTCAATGTTCCTGGAATAAACTTCCAAAATATCTGCATGGTAATCAAAATCACTCAGATCCTCGCACACATATCTGGGAAAACTAGATCACGAACTTTTGAAACAGCTCCTGCAAAGACGGTCAGAGTGTAACATTCACATGCCTTTTTCATTTTGACTTAAGACTGAAGAAATATCTGATATACAACGACCCATTCAAGACGAAAAACCATAAGAAACATCTCCATGAACTTGAAAAACTACTATTCCCTCTTCTCAGGAGACCAGGAAAAGATTATCAAAATTTGTAATACATTATACGAAAAATCCATAACTCTTGATGTAAAATGTAAAATGTAAACAGTCGTGACACGGTGAAAACTAACCATTAAACCTTTGATGATTTTTCGTATAAATATCTCAATTCCTGATTCTGTTTTAAATATTATTTTATGTCAAGTGTTGTTACGTAGATTCGGAGTCCGAGGATTTTATGCCAATCAGTCGCAAAGAACCAGACAGTTCTTTAAGAGCGATGAGAATTTATTGTAGAAACTCCAATCCCTTAAATACAGGATTCAGCAGCAATATTCACAAATTAAATCTCAAAAGGTCTTCACACCTTAAACAGCATGCAGACACAATTATCGATGTCTAAAATACACGTATATAAAAGATTATTCACAAGCAATCACTCGTTCTACAGTCAAAGCGATACTAACTGAACGCTAGTCAAAACCAGACTGACTGACTTTCGGTGAGCATCTCGCTATTTATACCCGTCGCGGATAATTCGAGAAAGATCCGTCATAGGTCTTGAAATTAGTGTATTTCTCTACTAATTTCTAGAAGAATCCAGTGGGTCCCGAACTCGCCAATTTGGTCACCAAAAATGACGCCAACTTATTTCTACCTCCAAGATTATGGCAAGTTTCCATTGAATCACCATTATTACGTAAGAGACGGCGTTGCTTGTGAATATTACAATTTTAATGCAAATTAAATCTAATTTAGAGGAAGACAAAGACATTACACATCCAAATACAAATTATTTACACTATTTTATACAAAATTCGTAACAATATATTTCTATTTTTCATCTGACCAATAAATCATCTTCAAACGTAAGTATGAGGTGATGCATTTGAGAGATGCTGCGCGCCTATGGATGGAACTTTTTGAATTGAGCCTAGTGGAGGATTAAATACTCATAATACTAAAATTTCTGGAGAAATTCCTAGTTATTTTCATAAGTACTGTAAAATAGTTTAGGTTATCTCTTAAGTATTTATTCCATTGATTATTACTTAGACAAGGAAGGAAACATTTTTACTTTTGAATTTCTATTCTTCATACAACCAAATATCACGTAACAAAATTGACCCTGTAATATACGAAGTAATCATTATGTAATGGCGAGTACTCTCACTATTTTAAAGTATCGATTAGAGTTGTTTCTATTTGTGTTTGTTGCACACATATACAATGATGTAGTATAATAATGTATTTTATTAGGGTTTTTTTTTAAAAAAAATTTCATAATTGAAACTAGAAAATGGAAGAAACAAGTATGTGAAAAAAAAAAGTAAAAATGCAGAAAATATAATTTAAATTCTTTCTTGCTTATGAGTTAATGAAATATTTTTAACTATCATAATGGAACTATTAAACATTTACTTACTAAGAAATAAAAATAATTTAGGAATATCTAAAACCTAATTGCGAGAAAAGGATCTTGAGTTTTGATTGAAAATTTCTGAAGATGAAATTACTGAGAGGAATAAATAGAAATATGTTCATTAATTTTAAATTATGATTAAATTATACTACATAAAAGGAAAAGAGGCATATGGTTCCAAAAAGAATGACTACATGTTCAAAATTAATTAAAAAACAATTCTCTTAGATTTTTTTTAAAGTACCACAAAGAAAAGATTAAAATGAAATAAAGATAACATGCAGACTAGATAGCGCAACAGCCCCGTGTTTCAACATTCTCGTTTCAAAATGTCTTCACCGCAAGAACAAGCGCAAGTTGTAGCATGGTTTGACGAATTTAAATGTGCAACACATGTATAGTGTAAATGAGGCACACACACACCACACAGGCGTTAGAAAGCGAAAAAAAATAGCTCGAGCGATGAATGGAAAGAAGAAGACCAATATCGTAGCTACTTACATCTCTAAACATAACACTTTTGGATTTCTTGAAGGGATACGTGAAAAACATTGTTTACCAATCTGAAATTAGTAACACTGATGAAATGTGAAGTTGAATTATGTAGGTCATTCATATTGTTGAAACTGCAATGCTTCATAGAAGGTGGCTAGAAATCTCGTATAGACTCTATGTTGCGCCTAACTGATGGTGCGTACATTTGTAACGAGTCTATTCGCGAACATGTAGCTAATCCTCTTGAGGTAATTTTATTTCTTTTTAACTGTTGTTCTACTGAAAACTTTCTCCCGAAGAAGAAGACCTGTCTTATTTAAATGAGTGGGTCTATTTAAGCATTGGCTTTTAGGTACGCGAAAATAGTCTAGAGCCAGTCGAGAGTTGTCGACGAGTAGTTTCTGGATGATCAATAATTGCTAGTTGACGAATAAGTTATTAGATTGAGTTTAATGATAATGATCGGAGGTCTTACAACAAATAAGAGAAGTACGAGTTATACCGTAGAGGTCTAAAGTGTTCTAAAAGTAAGTGAAGATTACATTCATATATTAAGTATCACTTATCCGTGTGATTGCTCTTATATTTAGTAGTGTTTTGCATATTCTACCCTGTGAGTTGTTTGATTTAAGTTAGTGAAATAAAATTGGAAGTTGAACTAGTTTTGGATGATCTTTACTCGAAACCCCAAACACGAACAACCCTAACGAGGTTTTTACACATTGAAACATTTACACACAAAGACATTGTAAAAAAACTTAATATTTTTTTTATGAAGCAAAAAAAAAAAAGTGTGTGTGTACTTATGTACGCACGTAAGAAGTTATACTTCTTTGGCGCAACAAGACTAAAGTCTTTCTAAAAATCATTTGCTGGGCCAAGGACGAAAGACAATAACGAGCAGAGTTGAACGATACTAACCTTCAGTCAATCGGACCAGGCAAACCTGAGATAATTACGGTTTAAATAAATTTAAACACCCCCGCACAGGGACAATAGGACCAATAATATGGGGGAGGGGGTCGAAGGTGGCAATGATCTGTCCCGTTCTGTATATTTCTATACAAATCATTTTCGTATACGTTTTTACGGAACACAAAACAAAGGTTCGTTGACGCAAGTGTATAGCTCAGTGGTATACATTCGACTGCAGATCGGGAGGTCCCCGGTTCAAACCTCGGGTGTCCCCTTCTTCAGGAAGTGAAGAGAAATATTTTTCTGAGCATTGAAGGCGGGAAACGATTTGTCCCGTTCTGTATATTTCTCGTGACAGCGATTTCACATCCGTCACGGTGGGCTTCCATATCCGTGACGGTTTTTGAAAGCATCTCGTGTGACGGTGTGCGCGCGCATTGTAAAAATTTACCCTCATCCTATTTCTCTAACGTCCCCAAAAAAAGTATAACTTCAAGAAAAAAAAAACTGTAAGAGAGAATATCTTTATTTGGTTTTTTGTAATTGATATTCGAATGTGCATTCACACTTTTCGGACATCGGTATAACATTGTTTGACTAAAAATCTCATTTAATTACTTCTGTTAATTTAGTTTTCAAAGAAATAAAAATATAATTGCAATATGGCATTTATCAAATATTTATTGCAGAAACAAGTGATGATTTTGAATACTTATTTATTTTCAACTATAAAGGAATTAATTTTCGAACTTTAAAATTTCCAATCAAAAGCGAAAGTTAATTAAAATGTAACAATTCAAAACAGTACTAAATTCGAGTCTCGATGTAATACATATATGAATGTGTGTGTATATAAAATTTAAATAAGGAAAAGGTTTTATATGTATTTTAAAAAGTGTGTTAAATATATATAATTTCTATTTTAATCACTTTTACATCTCAATGTAAAAACTGAAGGGGAAAAAAATCCTCAGAAATTGAAGTTTCATGCCTTATTTTAACTAATGGAAGTTTCACAATAATTTTAAGGTAACCATTTTTTAAATTAAATTTTAGAAAACTTTTAAACTTATTTAATAAAATTAGATTGGAATTGGAATCAAGCTTTACTACTACGTTTGCTAAAATGTATTGGGTTGAATCCAGATTTGCTGAAGTTAAATCTCTACTCCTACACAATGATGCTTGTGGCTTATACATTAAGTTAAAATAAGAAAAGAAGTAATTAAAAGTCTAGAAGTGAAAAATAAATCGTCTTGAAGATTTGGAAACTTATTAAATTCGAGCGAATGTTGTCAAACGAATTAAAGGGAAGAAAAACTTTTGGAAAGTGTGGATAGCATCGATTGAATATCGATTACGGTTCGTTGCCAATTTGTACTTCGATATTTTATCTCCTGTTCTAAAGCGGACCTCATGCGGCAAAATTGAATTTTCCCTTTCTAGAAAAAAGACGTGACATCCGTATAAAGATACCATTTCTCAAGTGATATCTTTGTCCTTGTCTTTCAATATCTAAGATCCAAATAAGCACTGTATTGACAGGTTGAGAAACTCAAGAACTAAACAACATACAGCAGCAAAAGGATCAATCACTTCTGTTCGTAACACAGAAACAGAGTCTTCGATAAACTTCTGTTTTCTTACTCAATAAACTTGAAATAAAGGACAAGAAGTATTTTTTAGAAACTGTACAGTTAGCGTTAAGCAAGATATCAATAGTGGTATGACAGTGATATCGATGGTGAAAACAATAAACTTATCTTAGACTTTTTTTTATCAAGGAGTTTGAAAATGTTTATATACTTTGCTTCTTTTCATTTTAATTATTGAAATGGAATATGTATAATCATTTCAGAAGAATTTAATTTCAGAAGGAAAATTTTAGATATTTTTACACAGTGCAGTAGCTATTAATATTCAAATAAAATGCATTTAATTTTGTAAAATACCTGAAATTTTCAGAAGTAGGTATTTTTTTAATTTAACATAATATATTAATCGTATGAAAATAGTATTAAATCTTCACAATCCACTATACTTATTAAAAAAATTATTTTATGCATTGAAATGAACACATCTTTAAATAATTCTAATGAATAATTTATGTTTAAAAAAAGAATTGATTGTTTTCACTTTTCAAAAGATGTACATCATGCCTTATTCTTTTCTTAAAATTCACATTGATCATAACAATTTACTTCAAAACTTGACTTTTATCAACGACGAAATCCTTAATTAAGAATAATAATTTCTCAATAGACTGGAAATAAAGTTACATTTTACTCGAGCAAAACATTCTTTACAATTTATGTAATTTTTTTTTAAATGAAAAAAAAAAAAAGAAATTAGTTTATAATCAATGTGTTTCAATCATTTAAGGGAAAAAAATCAGGGAAGAAAATCAAAATTGCTTTTTCTTTTGTTTTAATTGTTTCTCTTTTTCTCAAAAGATGACGCTTAAAAGATTTCAGGATATATTTTTCCCTTAAAATAACAACAAATTCGAAATTTATTTTTTGAAATCACTGAAAATAAAAGAGAAACACATACAATATACAATGTTTTGCAAAGAATATGCCAATGTAAAGAAATGCTTAGTAGTTAAGCCATTTGTTTCAAATTCACACCTCAATAGGGTATGATAAACTTACATACATCTAAAATGTTTTCAAAATTAATTTCATGTTAATTTTTTAAAAAAATTTTTAAACTAATTTTACAGTCAATAAACATGATAAAAATGAAAACCATTTGCAGCATATCAGATACAATTTAATTCGATAGCTTCAATGCTCGAGGAAAAATTGTGAAACATAATTCTCTTCTAGTTTTACATTAAATACAGAGAAACATTATTGTATCATTGCTATCTAAGAAAAAGCATAATTTTACTCTTGACAGAAAGCTTGAGGTAACACAATGAGTATAATTTAATACATATACGAGGAAAAGTCAAAAAGTAAAGTGATTTTTGCAATTTCTCTTATCAAGGCTTACCAACTGCGCTAGTAGCCAACTCTGAATGACGGGTACTTGGCAACGTTTCTTTACAACGTGTCACTCGTTGCTAGGTCAAATCTAAATGTAATTAAACCATTATCGTTTGGCGAAGTAGTTTTGGAGAAGTACTTCATGTACTACTCAGAAAGGTTCAATGTAAAACCATAGTCGTTTGGCGAAGTAGTATATGAACTACTCAACAAGATAAAATGTAAATAATGTTCTTAAAGTATCCGAATACGTTGGGAACCGTGATTTTGCAAAAGCGTATAAATGGATAATATTTATGATGTTTAGCGTTACTTAGATTAGAAAATGTATATAAAATTGTTTTAATAATAATAGTATTACACAAAAATTATTTAAGTACAATATCTTTGACAAAAGTGGAACATAGAATGACCCATTTTCAAAATATTCTCCTTTGTGAAAATGCTTCTATTATAATTCCAGCTGCCTCGCATATAACTCAGGACCTCTGTATAGAGGCTCAACTAGAATTTTTTGAAATATAAGTAACTTAGAAGTTTATTCATGTCTTACGACAACAGAGAGGAGAAATTTTAAGAAAAAAAAACGCCGAAAATTATTTCAATGGGTGGTAACCTGAAAATAATGTGACCTTTTCAAAACTATAGTTGAGCCTCTTGTACAGAGAGGGTGTGAGCTTACATACAAGCAAAATATTATTATAATAGAAGCATTTTTCACAAAAGGTGAACATTTTGAAAAAAAGGTTATTCTGCCAAATCTTTTGCCAGAAATATTGACGTATTTAAATAATTTTTTGTCAAAATGTCTCAAACCAATTTTATACATGTATTCTAATCTAAGTGACACTAAATATCATGAAAATTACCTATTTATGCACTTTTTTAAAATCACGGTTCCGAATGTAGTCGGATACCTTAATTGCTGTTCTGTGAATAAATGTTTTTCATTGGAATAAAATGATGGCTTAGTTTGTTTCTTGGTGCCGTAAATTAATTTAAAAGTAACTTTAAATACGTAACAACTCGTCTTTCCTCGTAGTCGTTGGATTACAGGAGACTATTCAACGTGGAAGCTCCATTGTCGATCAGGACAGAAATTCACTTTTTGTTTCAAGAAGGTGTGAAACATTCGGAAATTATTCTTCGCATGCAAGTGCAGTATGGAAACAGCTGTTTACAGCAAAGAAATTTGATATGGTGCATGCAGCTGGGAAGAACTTCTGAATGTGACGACAAAATATCGGGCAGAACATCGACGTTTACGACTGACGGTCGTCGACATTGAGGATATCGTGTTGGAAGGAATGCCTAGTATCAGGACAGGTATCACACCCTCCGCAAACAAAAAGGGAATCATTGGGCTTCTTTTGGTGCAGATTGACAATGGAGCTCCCATGTTGTACGGTCTCCAATACTCCAATAACTACGAGGAATAGCGAGTGACACGATGTATAGAAGTGTTGCTGACTACCCTTCGCTTAACGCTGGATATTACGCTGTTGCCAAACCTTGGAAATAGAATTTGCAAAAGTCTTTTTTACTTTTGACTTCCCCTCTTATTATTTCATTCGATCTTACAATATCAGATAATACAGAGAAATTTTATAATCTCTCAAATGTATAACAATGTTTTTTATAATTTAAATTGTTTTCTATTCATATGTAATATCTTGGAATTGAATTAATTAAATAACTTCATCATTTTCAAAGAATGTTGAATTTATTATTTCAAAATTATATTTGTGGCCAAGCAGAAAAGCGAAGGAATTTATTTTCGTTTACATTTAAATCAAATATATAATGCATTAACTATTTTAAAAAGCTTCCGAAGTTAAGTTGTATGAAGCGACTTTTTCTTTTAGTAAGTGCATAAGATACTTAAAATTAAACGGAACAAACAAAACTACCGTTTATATTATTGAGTGCAGACAATTACATTTTTAATATCCTGTCCTGGTCATTTTTTTTTTTACTTGACATTAAAGTATTACAAAATTGGAGACATGTTTTTCAGATGAAATAATTTCTCTTTTCTCGTAAAAGAGGAAAAAAAAAGTTAGGTTATAAAATTGCGATGTTAGAAAACAGACATTGATGAAGACAGGCAGCGATAAAAGTAGATTATGTTTAAGTCCTTTGTAAATTTTTATATTTTTTCTTTTAAAAAACATTGAAGATAGAAAATAGCTTAAGGCATTATCTTGTTTTAGCCTTTAAAAGTAAAAGTGACAGAGAGATTAAAATTCATTTCTCCCAACACATTGATTTTTTTAGAACTGATACACACTTGATGATACCCCGAATCATTTTATATGACAGGATTTCCGTATTAAACTTTTTTAAACCCTGAATGTCTAAATTTCTTTTTGAAACAGTATAGAAATATTTATTGAGTTTAATTTTCAAATGTAAGGAATATAACATAAGTCTAAAATAATATGCTACGAAATATTTCATTAAACCTTTTCTCTTTGTTGCTTTGTACAGAATATGCAGTAAACTAAGTTTTACATTAAATGATTCAAAAGTTTTACGAATAGAATTTCATTGCATGTAGTTAAGGTATATATATATATATATATATAGTGTCATGTTGCATAATCATTAACCCTTCTTTAGATAGCAAGATTTTGCGATGTTTTGTATAAATGAGATAGATGAGATTTCTTTTGGCTTCGTCTTGTAGGATCTGTTTTGCTCACAGATAACTAATTCTAAATGTAGAATTTTAACTATATTCCCAAAAATGAATTCCCTTCGAATGGAAGCTTTATTGGATAAATTTATCAAATTAATGCTATAATTCAATAACTTTAAGTTGATCTTATCGTTGATGATGACATACAAAGTGGTCACTTATTTAAAGAAACCGAGAATACTTATACTGAAACTCAAAATTTCTTATAATTTTGATGCAATATTGATTCTGAGTTTCTTTCCAACATTTGTACTGATTTATTTTCCTAACTATAAGACTTACGCTTCTGTAACCAGAAATTCTGCTTTTGTAACCCTAAACGTTGTAACTCAATGAAAATTTTAAGTATGAAAATATGAACGCGAGATTCAAAGAAAATAAAACAAAAACAATTCAATTGTAAAAAAATAAAAAGTATTTTTCAAATTAACTTGAATTTATTCAGTTTGTATTTCAAGTGGGGGTTTTAAAATGCTTTTCAGTCTTGATTACAATTTCTCATGCAGAAAATCACAAAAGAAAGCATTGTATGACAAGAGTTATTTGAATTATTACCCCTGAAGATAAAGAGCTGATGAATTTCGCATATAATAATCTACCGTCTAGTGACGAAGGCAACACCTAAACCAGAACTTCACTATTCTAATCTCAATATTTTGATGCGTAAGGGCTTAAGACACCATTTCCATTTAACGTGTAATAAAATTACCCCTTATACTGTATGATTAGACTGTGATAGAACCAGGAACATACCACTTGATTTTGATTAAAAATAGCCATGCTTTGGGTGAAATGACCTACAAGCTACATTGAAACAGTTATTGAAAGCAATTTTTCTATATAATGAAATATAAAAGGGGTAAATTCCAAAGTAGAATTTTAAAAATAATACATAAAAATTTTAATTATTTTAATATCCCCGCAATTTGTAACATTAAAGTTTGTAAAAACATAAATAAATCTGTATAATAGTAATCGGTTAATATTTTGAATGTTAAAAATAAATATTTAATGTGCTTTCTATACGCATTTTATAAATATATTCCAACTATAAATAATAAGAATGCTATTTAAAGAGCATTATTACCGTATAATTCCAGCATATAACGCGCGCCTATATTTTCAATCTACTCTTTTTTTTAAACTTTTGTGCATTGGCCGTATAACGCACACCCTTTTCTTACGAAGAAACCTAAAATATACATGTGCAATGCTCTTGTCTTTTGATACAATACAGTACACATAAAAACAACAGGCATGATATATCTCATTTTATCGTAGTGCTCTTTTGTTTAGTGGACATTTCAACATTATAACCCATGTTTTTGTTTTTATAGGAAAAAAACCGATGCCGAAACTAAAAAGTTTCATTTATGTGCACAAGAAAAATAGATGGACGAAAATGGTATGAAATTGTGGGTAAGAAATGTTTAGCTAAGTGATCTGGTATTTTAAAGAATCGAAAAATAGTTTAGTTATATATTAGAAATTATAGTTTGGGACATGCTCATATCCTATCTAACGGATAATGCGAAAAAATTACTGATGTACTGCCACACAGATAGAGCAGCTGTTTCCAGGAAAACGTTATTAGTTCACCATTTAGATGTGTTTATCAATAAAACCGATTCAAAACAAATTCAAAATGACAGAGGATTATATGGAAGTCAAAAGAAGGAAACGCATTTACAAAAGGAGGCCAAATGCATGTGTGGAAACCTATTTTTTTCACACTTATCTTCTCTTTATTTTTTAAAGCTCTCATTTTTATATTCGGTATACATCGCACACCCTTAAATTTCGATCATATTTTTTGTGTTAAAATTGCGTGCTATATGCTGGAATGTACGGTAATTAAAAATCTATTTCGTAAAATAATGTATTTTGAGAGTATAAAATCTTTAAATAACCTTCCTTAAACTGTGTGATTAATTCCTTAGATAAATATCTACCATTTTCACTCTCCAATTATCTACTTCAGTGTATCTGAATGGAAAGAGTTAATCCCTAGTTAGGGAAGGAAATGAGCAAGCTAACTCAATTACATGGATAACAATCACATACACAACTACTTCCTATTGGCCATCGATTGTACCTCTAAAATTTATTACAGTCACGTCGACTCGTTTTCCCACTTCCAGCGTCATCGCGATTTCTGTTTGCTTAGGGAGTAACATTTGCGAAATCCTGTTCTTTCCCTCTGATCATTCCTGACATATTTGATTTCTTTCGCTTTATTTATTCTAAAAACTCACTGAGTTGGTAAATGGCAACTTGTGACGAGAAAGTGGGATTCTTACTTTTAATAGAATTTTATTAGTTTTTCTAAGATGTTAATTCTAAAAAAGAAGTACCTAATGGATACCATTTCCAAATAATTTAAAGGTGGAATTAAAAGATTTTTATTATGTAGCAAGTAAGAGATGAATAATTGTTAAAAACAAATATGTCGTTAATTGTCAAAAACAAATATTCGTGTTCGCACATCTCATCATAGACGAAATATTTCCATAGTTTGATTCAAGCACATTCTATCATAAGTGAAGAATTTCCAAAGTATTTGTCATGAAAGAAAAAAGTACGTTGATATTACTTAATTCATGACATAGTATATATCTCACATAAATTCTTGACATAGTATATATCTCACATAAATTCTTGACATAGTATATATCTCACATAAATTTTTGACATAGTATATAACTCACATAAATTCTTGACATAGTATATATTCCATATGCATTCATGAAACAATATATACCATATGGATTCTAGAAATACCTTATATCCCCTCTGCATTCATAGTATAACATACATTTATATGCATTCATGGCGTAACATACGTTCCATATGCGTGTTGTTTTCCAATCTTCTTGGAGCAGGAAAGCCTACAACAAGTCCACTGGACCTTTCAGGATAAGAATATCACAAGCCAGATCTTGAACTCCAATCAACTGTCCCAGGGAAATGCACCAACAGTGCAGAAGATGAGCAGAGAAGTGGGAAGAGAGCAAGGACAGGTAAAGGAAGACTTTAGCCCCTTTCCAAAGATTATACCAAGCAGGTTACTGCTTCTAAAGCACACCAAGGCCGTCTGAAGAGCCCTGGATCTCCTGCATTGTAGAGATAAGTCAGGACTGTTAGCTGCATACCAGTGGTGAGCAGAAGGGATTTGCCAAGTCAGATTCATTTTAACTCTGTAGGAGAATGAATTTCAGAATGGCTCAGGACAGAAGAACTAGGGTCAGGGAGATCACACCCCCACCAGCCAGTACAAAAGCGGTCTCGTTCCCAGACACACCCATATGTGACAGTATCCACTGGAGACACACTTTTTTCCTCTGACCAAGCCTGGCAAATTTGGAAATAAGATCCAGACTAGTACTGTCCATAATCTTTGCCAATTCTTTAAATATTGGATGGAGCTCCTGCTGTCTGTCAGGATCCAGATAATAACCTTATTAGAGTAGAAAGCATGATCAAGAGCACCATTAATAGCAATGAGTTCCGATCTAAAGACGGAACAGTGATCAGAATTCATTGATGCTATAAAAATCTTCTATATTGCATATATCCATCCCAAGAGCATCATTTTTTTTTTGACAACCAGTGTTTCTCAAATTTTTGGGGCCCCCCAGGGGCGAATAACCCCGAGGGGCCGAGAATTGAAAAGTCAAAAAAAAAGGATTAAAAAAATTATTAATTTACTGAACAAAATACATTCGAACAATAGAAAATTAAGTACAAATTTTTAAATTTTTAAATATATCAGTACTGCCAATGTATTTATAATGAATTTAAAATACTAAAAAAACAAAATTTTAATTTTTCCAGTATCCGTGGGTTTTGTCATATATAAAATTATATGCAAAAAATTTAAAACTTTTCTTGATAATTTGAACGGTTTATAATTTATCCAAAAAAGGCCGATTAAAAAAGGCAATTTCCAATGCCACCATTTAACAAGTAAGCGAGCATGCGGTGTTGGGGAAGGTTTGAGAATAAAATAAGTAAAATCCTTCCAAAAGATCGTATTTTGGGAAAGGAGTAAAATACGTCAAGGGCAATTAATTCACTGGTGAGACGTTTATGTACGGCTGGCATTAAAATTTAAACCTTATTGTAGGTTTGGGTCAAAGATTATTATTAAATTTCTTACATTATAATTTATATGGAGGGAGAGACGCATGAAAATTATGATTGAATTTTTGGGGCGAATAAAGTTTGAGAAGAATTTACAATTATATATATCTCATATGGATTAATAGCATAACATATATTTCATAAGCCTAAATTCATATACATCCTTGGCACAGCATATGAGTTCATGGTATTGCATATACCATTACTACAACATGCATTAAAATTTCAGAACTTTTGGCAGGTTTAGAGAGCATATTCGGCTAATAGGGGATTGAAAGAAATAGTAATGCAATCAAATGCTATTTCATATTTATGGAGTAATTAATTTAATATACCTTCCTTTCGAAAAAGCCAATTAATAAAACAATAGAGAAATTTTTAATTGTATAAATAAATGAAAGAAATATATATTCTGACGACATAATATTTTTTCCAAAGGATTACAGATAAAGATAAAACTCTTATATATTTTGCTATAGTTATGTTATATGAAGTTTGAATTACTTTTTTGATTTTGTATAATTAAAATTATTAATTGGAAATCCACTTTAGTGATGAGATAAGTTTTCGGTGTTTGTTTATTATTTTTGTTTTCCACTTCTTTACTATCATTTTCAATAAAAACTTATTTTAAAAAACATAGTTTGCTAGATTTTAAATTTAAATTGATTGCAACCACGTATTAAGCTACGAATTTAAAAATGAGCTACTCGGCATTCTTTTCATAAATTACGATTAATAAATTTAACAGAAACGATGCTTTTAAGAAAGATAAAAAGTCTCAGTAAAACAGAATAAGCTAAATCCTAATGTTTACTTTCATGATTCTAGAAAAGAATTTTTCCTTTCTTAATCCCTCCAAAATTTTACATGCATTTGAATATATATATAAAGCTTATTTCCTCTCAAGATTATTTCCACTGAATTATAATCAATAGCAGTGCAGTTTTACTGTATGTTTGGGGCATTATTCCTTTCAGTTAATTCGTTCACAACTGCTTTTGTTCCCATTTAAGATTTTTCCTTATCCATCTGGGAAATAATTTTAGACTAAGTTCTGCTTTGTTCTGAAATACATAGTCTACCGAATTCTGTTAAGGATATTCTGCACCAACTTTTGATGAAAAAGTTTTCATGTTAAAACTCTCATTTTTAATAAAGCTTAAAGAATTTTAAGAACAGATGAAGTGAGGAGAAATGAAAAGAACGGGGTTACCTAATATATTGCTGATTTTATTTGCTTACTTTTATTTCATAGAAAATATCATAAATCGGTATGAATTTTAAAAATAGATTTTATTTCTTAAATATTTTTTCATACCTCTTCCAAGGTTTCCATAACAACAATAAACGTTTCCTTTACCAAGAAATATTTGTGCATATAAACTAATATTAAAGTTTCTTCTAAAACTTATTTTCAGTTTAATTGTAAGTGGAAACAGCATTTGCATTTCAGTAAATTGCAACACATAAATAAATATTTTTAATGGCACAAAATTTTAAATATTTACGCTTAATAATCCGATTTATCATTATTTGTTTATTTCTTCTTTTTCTTAATAATCTATTTTTCTCTAACTGAATGTATTGTTTGCATTTGATTTTATTTAATCTATAAAATAATATTTATAACAGTTGACTCAATTTTGATTTGGATCATATAATAACTCTTTTATAAACCAAAGTTTATATGAGGAATATATACAAACACATACATATATATAAATGTATACATACATTTAGATATAAGTAAATATATATATTTCGAAAAATGAAAAAATGGCAATTTTGAAGTAATTAAGTCCTTCATGTCAGAAGTAGACAGATTCTTAATATTCGAACCGAGAACAAAAGTATTAATAAAAGATAAAATAAAAAAAACCCAACTGATGAAAGTGGTGGGCAACATAAGTTTACACACACAATATATATATATATATATATATATATATATATATATATATATATTCTACTGTCAAAAATAACAGAATACATTTCTTTTTTAAGGGAAAGGAACAATTTAAGATTTAATAGTTACTACGAATTTACTTAAATCTCATATATTCCATCACATTATTTTTTATTCATTAAAACATTGCGTTTAAAAATATTATTTTTCTATGATATATTTGTATTGAAAATATATTTCCGTTTAAACAGAGCCATAAAAGTTCCAAAAAGGCAAATAAGAAGTATAATTACAAATCTATATATAATATCCTTAAGCAGTTAAAAATGTATTAAAGTAGATAAATCAAATGAAATCCAAATAAGAAAGGCACTCAAGAAAGCTAAAATAAAGTTTTGTGGTAAAGAATGCCAAATATATTTAGGGATTAAATCATTTTCATGATGTTAATTTTTCCCTTTGTGATAATGTGGGCTTATATAGAAATATCTAAAAGATAAAATGACGCAATAAATAAAATTTAATATAGAATTCTCTTTCTCTTTTCATGTAACCAACTTTCTTTTTTATATTTGAAGATTTTATTTAGCAAAAGAAAAAAAAATTCAAATATTATGTAGTAAATATGACGTTTATATATAAAACTAAAGGCATTACCTCTTAACGTAAAAACTACATCGTACATTCTGTTTATTTTTTCTGGAAAACAACACAAAAATACATAAAAAAATTGTGAACATTTTTTAAAAAATGCTATAAATAACAATCCGAACGGAAGTATCCCATTTTAACTAAATTAAAATGAAATATTTTAAATATTTTTGTACGATTACAATTAAGATTTTTTTATTAGTTTCAATCTGCATTAATGTCAAGGCAAAACATATTGTTGAATCTCTTCTATTTTCTACATCCTCCCTATCACATTATGAAAATTGATAATAGAATCCTTATGTTAAAGATCGCTTGAAGTGATTACGAAAGCACTAAGTTGATATGTTACCCAAATGAAAATCTATTGATACTTTTAGTTGTATCCAAAGTAGTTAAGAAACTTTGGCATTTTGTTTGAGCTATGACTACTTATAAGTGTTATTGCTTTAAGCCTATTACTTTACTTCCTTCTAATCTTATGAAAAAAAAAACATAAAAAAACTTTTACCCTACTTTCTTAATGAGTTTCCAAAGCTTCTTTTTGTAGTCTTCTCTTTTGTGTAAAAGTTATTTTACTAATGTAAATATTCTTTCGAAATTGGGGAAAAAAATGGAAAAAGAGCACAAGGGACTGAAAAAGACACTTCGCAGCAGATTATTCTTTTATGAAAAAAATCATTATACTTTGAAAAACAAGTAGTTCATGTAATCGCATAAAAAATATAAAATTGTATAATTTTTGCTTCTTTCTTTATTATAAAGTTAAAATTCAGCTTGTTCAAAAGGCACTCTGATAAGATAAGATAATTGACTGTACACTTCGAAATGAACAATATTTGCAATGAAACAACGGTAGCACCCCACTCTAATTAGCAAGATGGCCGGAGGGACCAAGAGAATAAAAATCTGGACTTTAGAACAGCACGTTCTGGATCACTATATAGAAAAGAATTATAGAAGTAAACAATTATGTAAGTTAAGTAAAAACAAAACAACAAAAGATCGAATGGAACAACCTAATTATAAATCAGAATCAATTTATATTTATGCTTTGCGTTTGGCTATTTTAAATATTTAATTATTTTGAATTTTTTATTTGAATTACTTTTTACCTAGATGTCAGAATGCATAAATAAATTAAATTAAGAGAGACAGGTACTTTTATTTTATTTTACAGTAAAATTCAATTCCCCTCTTACATTTTGTAAGGTGATTTATTTTTCACTTGTGCATTAACTTGTCTATAGGAGTATAGGATAGAATGCAAGATTCAGAATTGGAATATGAGATCAGAATGGTGAGTATCAGTAATATTTTAAGTTACAATAGAGAACTGAAACTAGCCTATCAGGTTAAGTTTAATATTTTGTTTATATTTAAAGTATGTCATTTGTTCTAACGAGTAATATAAAAATTTTTTTAAAGTCAGTTCCTACTTCGTTAGGAAAACTTACTGGCACCATCTGTTGCAGACAAATCTAACTTCGTCAGAAATAACTCAGAATATATTTAAAATTAAAAAATAAAAATTACTTAATGCCCTTTTGTTAAAATTCTATAATTTTTAGAACTATTTCATGAATAGTAAATATACTTTCTACCAAGAAAATTTCGAAGCTATTACATATACGATGTGAGAAAAAATGAAATGTAACTGAAATTCCAAATTACTACTATTTTTGAAATACTACTATTTTTCTCTGACAAATTATGCTGTAATTTACGAAATGTGACACGTTATATAAGACACTAATAAGATTATCACAGATAATTCCTTTCAACTTGGAAATACAGCTATATTAAGAATTAAAAATACAAATATAAATAGCAATATATATCACCAAGCACTATTAATATATAGTGTATCAATAAAATACGCGACCATTTTCAAAGTTCCTATTGTAAAAAAAAAAATTATAGCAATGAAATGGGATTTGAATCATTGAATGAATGCACTGAAAGATAATTATTTTCAATTCAAAATATATATTGTAAGACTAGTGCTTAAACGTTTTTCTTATAAAAATGGGTCCATTAAAAAAAATTCAGAAGTTTTTAGAAAAGCAGAACCTTTTCATTAGATCCGTAATTTAAGGAATAATTCAGCTCAGTTTTGTCTCGATGCTGCATTTATCAAGGTTGTTTTTCGTTTACTATTAAGTGCATTTTAATTTAATAAACTAAGTTTAAAGTAAAAGGGAGACTTTTGAAAAAATAAAGAACAAGAATAAAATAAGGATGACAGTTTTAAGTCTAACTAAAGTATCTTAACCACATTTTTTTTAGCCCTAAGGGTTTTTAAACGTGCTGGAATGTGCCAAGAAAAGGAACAATTGTTTTGGAAACGAACAGCTGGAAATCTTTATCCCGTCCGTAGCAAAGGCTTTCGATCTTTCGACTTCGTAAATAGACATTTGTGGGAAAGAAGTCCCAGAGGCCCACGTTTAAAATCATACGTCGGGACAAATCACCAAATGTTTATACCAACTGGAAATAGATTCAGCTGTCAGCACTCCTTAAATAAGTCTTTTCTATCTACAAGAGCTGAAATTTCAGTTTGGAAAGGAAAATATTTGCTATTTGTGACCGTTTTATAGTGAAAAATAGGTCCTTCTTATTTTTAGCTGTCATTTGAGGATTGAAGATGGAGAATTAATATTAATTTATCTGAAATGGTTTTGAATAAAATATAAAATATGAAAATAGATATATTTGATACCAAAAAGCCAGTTATTTATTCAGATAATTAGTTTAATAGGATATATATTGTGTGATATTAAAAATTCTCTTTTTTTAAAAAAAAGAACAAATTATTTACGTGAAACGTTAATCCAAGAGTCATCAATTTATAAGCATTGAAATAAAGTTTGTTTTAGACCATAACCACAAAGTCCATGACGTCTTGTTTGTTGGACAATGGTGTTGGTTTAATTTAATGTTTAAAGTATTTATGTAGCTCTATATCTTTATAGTAAAATAAACGATTATCACAGCTGACAGGGAAGCAACACGTATAGGCACAGAGTAAATGAGAGTATGGATGACGTCTTGAAGGATGACTCTCCATTTATTATCAGTCATTTGTCACAGTTTGAACGCGGTGGTGGTTGGATATACATTCTATGTCCAATCACATCCCAGACATATTTTGATGGGTATTCAGACGTATTCAATGTACAAACAATTGAAGACTAATTGGAGACTAATAGACCACAAGGGAATGAATATTATTGATAAACTCAGGACCCTGTCTGGTTCTCTGTGATTCATCTGCAGTAGATTCCGTCCCATGTGAATTTGAAATATAATGGAATTTCTGATGACCTTACAAAAGATGGTCAATCAGAGACCTCTGACGTACCCTTAACTTTAGTAGGAATGTAAAGCCTTCAGAAATATCTCCTGGAAACAACCGCCACCGCAACCGTGATATCTTAGTCAGTGCCCTGGAGCGTCAATCAGTTTTAAAGGTGACAGGAGAGATCAAATTTCTTTTGCTCGACTGTCTACGGGGTATTTAAAGTCTCTGAGATTCTCCCATTTTGTTAAGACTTTTCCAATTTGCACCGAGTGTAATCATGTAGAGATTACACCGCAACATTAACTTGATTGCATTGACTTAGTGCGAGATGATTTTTTTAAGGGTGAACAAACTCATGGATCTGGTTTAATTCAGACTAGAGGGATAAGAAACAAGAAGAAGATTTTCCTTGGTGAGAGATCAGTAAGAATTTAGGCCAGGAAAGCATCTCTATATATGTCGTCAGCTGCCGCGCGTAATGTGGAGGCATGTGTCTTTGTACTTGCAAAAGAATATTGGACACTCCTCGAAAAGTCATTGTTGCCAGCTGCAACATATCCTGCTCGGATTGTTAGCCCGTCATGGTATCATGAATTTTAAATAGAGGCCATAATTCCTGACGTCACTCTGGTTGCACCAAAACTCACAAAATACCACATTTCCTTTGTTCCAGTCATCCTTGCTAGAGCCATCGCACCATGGGGCTTTTAGGTGGGTGTCAAATGAGATGCCATTTTGGATCCATCTGAGTTCAGCTCAATCACCATATGGCCCTTTTTAAAACCATCTGTCTGTTGGAACTGCCTATAATGCGAATGACATGACATCCTCTGCTATTTCTCGTGTCCTCTGAGAACAGCAAATATTTTCACAATGATTTTCTTGGCATAAATAACAGCATGTACATTGTTCATTCTGCAGTTTCCTTTCCTTATATCCTATCAGAGTGTGCCAGGGAGTTAAGCATTTCACATTGTAATAACCTATTTGAGGTTGTTGGTGTTGAGGATTCGAGTAGCCATAACCAGTTCAAATTCCAATTTATTATTTCACTAACTTAAATCAATCAACTAAGGGTAGGAAATGCACAAAGCTACTAATTAGAAGGGCAATCACACGCCTAAAGGACACTTAATATATGAATATAATCTACTTCACTTACTCTTGGAACACTTTTGAATTCTGGGGTAATTCACCGTAATTCTTTTATTTGTTTCACGACCTCCAGTCGTTATCATTAAACTCAATCTTATAACTAATTCGCCAATTAGCAATAACTGACCCTTCACACACTACTCGTCGATCAACTTCGATCTTGATTAACCTAACGTACCTAAATGTCCACGCTTAAATATAACTACACGTTTGCATAATTCAAGTCTTCTTCGGAAGAAAGTTTTCAATAGAATTTACTGTTAAAAAGAAATAAATTTACCCCAAGAGTATTAATTGAAGATTCGCCGATAGGACCGTTACAACATCATTTGCTCTACTCGGTTAGGTGTGCCTGCCTTGAAATTCAAATAACTTTCTAGTCGTTCTTTCTTGGTATTGCGTCTTCAATTTCAAGTTGAGTATATTACAAGAACGAGAACACAAGTAAGGGAGAAATATTACATTTCAGTTTTAAGGGGACATGATACGATTTATGCAAATATTTTTAATTTAAGGATTTTCAAAAATTTTTTGGTTGTCTCCTATGTCTGTATACTATGTAAAACAGATTTTGTGCTCAAAATTTCATAAAAAGTTAGCCATTTAATTTTTTAAAGGAAAAACTTAAAATTTGTGAAGTGATTTTAAAATGCTACTCCTACAAATATTTACGTACACGCATGGAATTTGATTTACTAGTACGTCGACCTATTTATAACAAAAGTTGATATGGGTTTTGCAATAACATGATTGGTATTTGTACAATAATTCTTTTTATGAATCCTTATTGAAAATTTCCCTTTAAAAAAAATTTGAAAAACCCTAACTTCAAAAATTTTTTAAAAATAAGTATTGCTTGTTTAAAAAAAATGCATACCAACTTTTTTTTACATGTACTATTAACAATAGGTAAAAATTCAAAGCATTAGGCACAATAAAAAAAACGCCTTATCATTTTAAATGAAGACAAATAGTTTTTTTCCCTTTTTCTGAGATAAGTAAGTTTAAAGTTTTGATTTGCCGTGGGGATGTGAATTAAAATGAATGTAAAAGTTTTAATATAATTCTGCGTTTTTAAGTTTAGAGTTTCCAAATTTTGTGAGGTTATATGAAGATAAAAAAAATTTTTTTGGGGCTAGAAAAATTAGATTTGTTTTTTTTGACCGTTTTTTGTCAATCGAATCGTTTTTGTGTCCCCTTTAAAAAGCTTTTTTCGAAAAAAACATATTATTTGTGATGGGGGATTTTTTTCAGCACCCCCAATGTACCATTTTATGATTTATAAAACATTTTATTGTTTGATTAATTTTTCCCCGTTTTTTCTCATTAGTTAAAATTCTTTTTTAAAATCCCCCCTCATAAATTAAATTTATTTTATCAAAAAGCTTCTGAATGTTTTTAAAGAGACAAAACCAAAAAAAACATTATTTGGATGAAAAAAAGTATTTGATTTTATATAAAAATGCTTAGTGTATTTTTCGAATATTTAATCCCTTATTTGTTTTATCTTGAATTATGAAATGAAATACGAGTTCAACGTTTCATAAATACAGGAATCCAATATTCATAAAGCAAAAACTGTTGCGTGGATACTTTTTCCTAGCTAGGGTTAGTTCTATGAAACAAGATAAAATTTAAAAAAGGGTAATTTAAGTTTAAATTTCAATTTATTCTTAATAAATAACTAATTGACTAGTTACGGCTTAACTTTTAGGAATAAATTTTTAATTTATTTAAATAAATGAAAGAATTTTTAGTTTTTAAATGTAATTGTTACCTTGATTTTATGGGGAAAAATTATTAACAAATTTTGAAATGTAAAATAAAGTATTATTTATATATATATATTTTTGTGTTTATTAGAACTTAAATTTAAACTTTTCTCATTGAAACGTTGTTTTTTCGATCAGTTTGGTTTTTTTCTTTTTAAAAAAAAATTGTCAAGAAAAAAGAAAATTTTTAAATCAAAAGCGGAAAAATAAACCCCCATCTCCTTTTTAATTCGTTTTGAAATTTGCGTTTTTTGAGTGCTGCATTGAATTACGTGTTCTCGGTTTAAAATTCTAGTTTCTAAAAATTATAAAGAAAGTTACTATTTTTACACTTTTAGAATCAAGAATAAGATTTTGTGCAAATTATAAATGTCTTCAATTCTTAAATAATTTGCTTTTTTTAAAGTTATTTATAACCTATTGATCTTAATTCATTGTGATTTAATTAAAGAGTAATACCAATTTCAAAATTGACTAAAGTTAGTCTTTAAAAAAGGATAAAGTGTAGAAATTTGAAAAGAATTTAAATATTTAATTTGTTAAACATATTAATTATATAAACTTTTAAAATCAAGTAGGAAAAAATTCTAATATTAATATATACTTAAGTCTTACACACAAAAGGTTAATTATTTCACAGATAATCATGAAATTCTGGCGAAATTAACTATTACGCTATTTACCAATAATTGCTTGGACGCCTGTGGAAATGAGGACATATGCGGGCCTGATATACGCCACGTTTTCGGTTCTTAATTATGAAAAAGCGTTGCCATCAATAGCATGCAAGTTGCTGCAAAATTTAGAGCTGTCTGACTTAGAGAAGGAAATAATTGTCGGATAACTTTGATATAGCAGATTCTTAAGGGACATTTCTAGTGAGTTAAATATTCAAGTGGCTTTCGTGATTAAAAAGGGAAAGGTGAGTGTTAATTAGGGGAATGTGCTTTGTTCCAGCATACCCATGAAGCTAAGAGAAAGAGACCGATGAGTCCTGTCCAAAGAAATTCGAAAAAAAAAAAAACAAACAAAACACTCCAAATCCATGTTTCATTTACTGCAGGAGTTACGACGAGCA
The DNA here is from genome assembly GCA_019973955.1 of Trichonephila inaurata madagascariensis. NCBI lineage: Eukaryota > Metazoa > Arthropoda > Arachnida > Araneae > Nephilidae > Trichonephila > Trichonephila inaurata. The sequence continues at coordinate 67,641 of BMAV01009938.1, forward strand.
CCAGAGATTGTTGTTTTGATAATTTACATTTACAAGGAAGCACATTTTATCGTTTTCCATGGTCGTACTGCCACCCATAAGCTGATTAAAAATTGTAACTCTGCTGTTCCATTGAGCTGGAGCAAGGCTCTTCAACACTGGACCGTAAAGGAGTGGAGACAAGTTATCTAGAGTAACGAATTAAGATCCCATCTCTACCACTTAGATGGAAGTGTCTGGGTTTGGCGTATACCTGGAGAACGCCTTTTACCAGAATGCATTGTACTTCAACTAAAGTTTGGCGAAGGTGGAATTACGGTCTGGAGATGTTTCTCGTGGTATGGACAAGGACCCTTAATTCTAATTCATGGTAAGCATAACTCTGACTCCTACTAAACTATTGACAAAAAGGTTCTTCTTTAACTGTCACAATTTTACTGGTTGGATCATTGTTATTTCCAGGATGACAATATCACTTGTCATGTTCCGAGGTCCACCATGGATTAGTATGGTGATTATCGGGGGAACCGAATGGGCTGACCAGCTCAAAGTTCAGTCTTGAATCCTATAAAAAACCTCTGGAACAAGTTGGAGTACCAAATTAAGGGGTGTAGCAACTATCCAAAATCGGTGAAAGAACATTCATGTCTTTTCCAAGCCAAATAGAAGAAAATACAATTGTCTGTCATCCAAAAACTTGTGAAGAGCATGTCCCGGAGGGTTCAGGCTATAATTGTATCAGGTGGAGCTCTACCAACTATTGAATATCAGTAAATATTTGTTATCTCTTTTGTCGCAGATGTTCAATTACTTATTGGTAGATAATGTATTAAGTATAAATTATGAAATAAATCTTTCCTCATTTTCAATTATTAGAGGTTCAGACAATTAATTTAAAATGCTTGTAAGGACAAATATATACGCATTACAGTTAAATTGTTTCGTATTATGGTTCAATAAAAATCATAGGAATCGAAGGAAAAAGCAGTTGTTGATCATTTCACTTTTCACCGTAAACGGTAAAATGTTTTACCCAAAAAAAAATTTTATCACATTTTGAAAGAAAAACGGATAATTTTTTTTTTCAAAAAAATTTTTTTAAATAGGGGTTTTTTTTAATTAAAATTTTTGAAAGGGTTTTTTTATTTTTTGAAATTTTCTTAAATAATTAGGGAATTTTACTTTTTATTTTTTTAAAAATTTTTTGTCAAAATTGTTTGTTTAAATTTTTGAAAAATCTGACTTTCAAAAAAATAAATTAGAAAAAAATGTTTCAAAAATTACCCCCTTCCCTAAAAATTTCCCCTTTAAAAATAATTTTTAAGGGGTCTTACATATTTACCTGGTTTTTAAATTTTTTCTGTGGGGGAAACCCCCATTTTTAAAAAATTCATTTTTTGTACGTGAATGAATTTAAAATTGAAGGTTTTTAATTAAAATTTAATTTAAAAAATTTTTAAATTTATAAATTTATTATTTGGAGAAATTTTTTCTATATTTAATCATTTTTTTTGGGTAAAAAAGAAGGATAAAAAATGTTAGGGCTTTTTTAAAAAGTTTTGGTTAAACTAAAACTCTTAAATGCAAAAAATCTTCCATTATTTTTCTTTGTATCTTAAAGAAATTTAGTTATAAAGTTACATAAGCAATGATTTTTATTGGGAATGAACGGTTATATCAACAGCTCAATTTGTTTTAATAAAGTCGATATTTGAAACTTTATTCATTAATCGGAGGTATTTATATATATATATATATATATATATATATATATATATATATATATATATATATTGTTACGTAGATCGGGGTACTTGAATTTTATGCTATCAGACTCAAAAAGTAAAACAATTGCTTAAGAGCGATGATGGAATTTATTGTAGATAAACAATCCGTTAAGTACAGGATATAGCAGCAAAATTCTCTCTCAAAATAAATCACAGAAGGTCTTCCCACCTGCTACAGCGCTTAAACACAACATTCAGCGTCAGAAAATACAAGTACGTAATTTTTTTAGCGAGCAACTAATCGCACTATCGTAGCAACTGAAGCCTTCAATATCTCAAAATAGTGACACAATTTTAGTGAGCGACTCCTATTTATAGGCTGCATGGATCTTTTTCGAAAGGTCCGTTTGCGTCATAGATCGTGAGAAATAGATTTCTCCAGTAATTTCCAGAAGCATTCATATGATTGCTAAGTCACTAAAAATTATCACCATCCCGCCAAAGTGGTAGCCAACTTGCCAAATTTGGTCGCCAAAAATGATGCCAATTTGACTTTATCGCCAAATTTTGATTGAAACGCCATTATAATGTAAGGGGCAGCGTTGCTTGCAAATATTACAATTTTTATCATAAAATAAATACAACAGAAAGTAATATTAATGTATTTAATACCCTGATATAAATTATTTACTCTATTTTAAGCATTAATTACACAACATTCGTAATAATATGTATACTATATAACTGCATTCCATAAAATTATATGATTTCCATATCGTTTAACTATTCTTTATGAATATATATTTATCTTTTATTTTTTGAATGTGAATGACCCTAATATCAGTTTTTATTAACTATCATTTTAATAATAACCAAATGTTTCATCATTATAATTACAATATTGCTAAAAAATTAAAGGCTAAGATGAATGTTATATTTATTCTTTTTTATTCTTATGAGAAGTAAAATTGCTAGATTACAAAAAAATGGCAATGATTATTGATGATTAAAACTACCCCTCTATGATGTGTTAATAAAAGACTGCCTCTTAAAAAATAAGTCAACATAAAGGGTAGAAAGATCGTGTGCGTTGACCTCAATTTGGGCTTACCAGAATACTATCACATTTCACCCTTTTCTTGTCCGGAAACAAAATAAAAAGTAAACAAAGCTAAATAGTTTTTTTTTCACTTTCTTCTGCTCAGAAGCAAATTGGCCCAAAAAATGTGAAAAAATTTCAGTTTTCAACTTAAAAGTTTTGCCCTTTTGTTGAAATAAATACAAACGTCAAGAATATGAAGTTGAAAAATAACAGCTTATCAAACTTAGAACTTTTTCACCGTTATTTTATTTGATATGACACTTGAAAAGGGTAAACATGTATTGATATATTTTACTTTTCCTGTTTCATGTGTAGGAAAAGATGGAAGGAAATTGTAACACTTATGCTTGTGAAAAAATCTGCAATGCTTAGATAGAAAAAAATATCTTAGGCTACGTCAGCGTTTCTCAAACTGTGGGGCCCCCCTAGGTGATAATTTACGGGGGACGGGGGAGGATATTGCCGAAAACAAAAGATTTTTTTTAAAAATTTTTAAATTTTTTGGAACGTAAACAAACAAAATACATTCTGGCATAAAAAAAAATAAAATACACATTTATACTAATATAATACACTTAAAAATATATGTATTTACAATGTATTTTATAAGAAATTGAACAATATTGTTTAAAAGCATAATTAATAATTTCCCGTTTTCTATATACAATTAAATACAAAATTAACACTTATCTTGATAATTTGTAGGTTTATAAGAATCCCTTAAATTAAATGCCGAGATTAAAAGTTATATGGTTCATTTTAAAATGCCACTGTTTTTTTACATATGCGTGGTAGAGATGTATTAGGAGGGGGGATAAAAAGGGGAATAAAATCCTTCCTAGAGGAATACCAAATCCTTTCCCCCAAAAACTGTGAGTTAATTTTATTGCACTACAAAGCTTTTGGAATAATTCTTTGGGTAAAATTCACAGAAAAGATCGTGCTTGGGAAAAACGTATATATACGTGCGGAACAATTAATACATAGGCTGACCCAAAGGGGTTTATACAACCGGTGGGACTTAAGAGGTTGTCATTGTAGCTTTAAATAAGCATAGTATTATGAATTCAATATATTTTTGTATGGGGAAAGGGGGGCGCGAGGAAATTATATGACTGAAAAATTGTAAGAATCGAAAGTTTGAGAAGCACTGTGTTACGTCTATAAATGTAATTTGATGAATATTTTTGGCTGAAATGCATAGTTGGATTTAAAAAAAAATATATTAAGATTTTTTAAATAATTTTTTAATAGTTACTAGGAATTGAAAGAATATTTTAATTTGAAATTATATAATATTTTTTAATAAAAATAAAAGTTTTTTTCAAAATTATAAAAGACATTGTATTTTAATTTTTTTTGCATTTTGTTATTATTCATATATTAAAGTTTAAAAATTTTTAAAATGAAAAAAATTTTTAAATTAACCTTTTTTCCTTTATTCTGAAAAAATTTTTTAATTTTCGCAATCTAATAATCAAAAAGTAAACGAATCTGTGATAAGGTTACAAAAATAGGTAATGCTTGTTTGCAAATTTTGTTTAGTAATGCATTCTATGGACTTAATTTATAAGTGACCAATTAATAATCTATGGTTCAATGAAATTTGATTAAATAATTTAGATTAAATATATAACAAATATCATATAAAATATTCATGTATTCTGAGTTATTATTATTTTTAATTATGTACTAAAGCGAATGGGAATCAGAAGAGTAGCAGAAAATAAACATTAGACATTTGAAAAATGAAAATTTCTATTGTCTTTTTTTTAAAAAAAATTTTTCTTATACATAAAATGCAAAACAAAAATTTTCCCTTTTGAAAGTGATTTGATGGGTAATAAAAATTTTTTGATAAAATATTTTTATAAAAATTTGAAAAAAATTTTAAAACAAAGGAAATTTTTTAAGAAATTATTCTTTTTTAAGTAAAATAATGCTTTAATAAAACCAAATCTCTTTTACTAACATACTTTTCTCAATTTAGTTACAGTGTTATGATGCAATCACGGGATATGCTGCATTTTTAAGACATTGTTAAAAATGTATAATTTCTTCCTGCACGATCGATAAATTTGAAAAAAAAAAAAAGAAAACTCTTTCTTAAGTCCAAGCTGAGAAAAATATTGCAATTTTATAGCCATTCTGTTTGGAGAGAATTACATTTTTTAATTTTCAAATTATATTTTCCTTATTAACCAAACTGTATTTTTATCATTAATTGTTTTTTTTATGTTCATTTATGTGCAACACTTAATTTCTATTCAATTCTCATTATTATTTAGAACTTCTATTAAGGTATCCGAATACGTTCGGAACCGTGATTTTGCAAAAGTGTTTAAATGGATGATATTTATGATATTTAGTGTCAATTAGATCAGAAAATGTATATAAGATTGTTTTAAGAATAGTATTACAATAAAAAATTATTTAAGTACACTATTTTGGGAAAAAAAGAACAAAGAATGACCCATTTAAAAATATTTTTTTGTGAAAAAAAGCCATTTTAATAGATTTCGCCCGTATATGCCAAACCTCTTAAAGAGGTCAACTGAATTTTGAAAATATAACTTTGAAGTCGGGTTTTTCCAGTTTTACGACAAAGGAGGGGAGAAATTTTAAAAAAACGCCGATAATTTTTGCAATGGGTTGTAACTCTGAAAATAATGTGAATTTTTAAAAAACATAGTTGAGCCTTTTACAGAGGTCTGAGCATATACAGGGAAAAAATTAAAATAGAAGCATTTTTTACAAAAAAAAAACATTTAAAAATTTTCGTTATTTTTTCCCAAATAATTTAATTTTTTTTGTCAAAATGTCCTTAAAACAATTTTATACATGTATTCTAATCTAAGTGACACGAAATATCATGAAAATTATCTATTTATGCTCTTTTTAAAACCACGGTTCCGAATGTAGTCGGATACCTTAACTAAATATTTTGTGTAAAATAATTAGTTTGATTCTCATGCCTTTTACCACCCAACGCCATTGACTGTATTTATCTTTCGCGTAATGGAAACATGTTGTTTGTTTTGAATTGTTTGTGTATGTACAGTATGTGTGGAATATTCTGTTACTGTTCTGTCTCTCTTTAGGAGAGGTTTGCCACACAAAGCTGCTAGGATTTATTATAAGAGCTTTCTATGCAAAATTAAAATTGTTGGGTTTTAAATCTAAGAGTCTTATTTAGTATCGGGACAGGGGCACACAATCTTTCTTAAATCAAGAGAGAGAGAGAAATGCTATTGAAGTAAAATTAATTACTTCAAAGATCTATTTTAAAAAAAAGGCAATGGTTAATATAGTGTTAGGGATCCACCAGTTTAACCATAATTTTAAAAAGGCGCATAAATGTTAATTTTTATGATATTTAGTGTCACTTAGATTAAAAAAACATAAAATTTTTTTGATTATGAAACAAATTATTTAAATAAATATTTTTAAAAAAAAA
>BMAV01009939.1:0-86905 GCA_019973955.1 Trichonephila inaurata madagascariensis
TCGGTAGGGTTCAAGTATTTAAGACAATTCCGATCCGCCGACTTAAGTGTGCTCTCAATCCGTTTTTGAACGTAAGACAGGTCAATCGTCGTCAACTTGTATATATTAATGGTGAAAATGCAATGAGGGATGGAATGGTGAGAAAGTGGTTTCGACAATTCAATGATGGGTGCACCAATATTCATGACGTAGAATGGTGTGGGTGGTCCTCTGTTATTAAAGATGGCTTTGTTGAAAAGGGAATAAAAAAATTCGTGGAAACAGACTATTCACAATAAGATTGCTTTGTGATGAGTTTAGAGAAACCGCTGTTCACTATTGGCTCTCTTCACTGCAGTACCTTTTTTGATGAGGGTATAGATTAGTTAGTTTCCCGATATGACAATTGCCGGAACAAAGGTAGTAACTATGTAGAAAAATAGTTTCCGACATGTTCTTTCAAGTAAGAATAAATTTTGTTTTGATAAAAGATTTTTTATGCGAGTTTTTCCAAAACGGTACTTAGTTTTCGTACACATCCCGAACATTTTTGTAAGCAGAAAAAAAATTTCAAAATTTCTGCTGTCGCAATTAAACGCAAGACTTTTAATTATATTTTTAAATTCAATGAGTTCGATGGATTTATTTTAGTACAGTTCAATAACTTCCCTTTTCTTGCACCGAATGCTAACCTGGTTTATAGCGGACAATAGGATGGAATTTTGTCTTGTAAAAAACACTCATGACCCATAAAACTGATTTTATTACAAACAAAACTTACTCCCGAAATGGTTTACGATGTAACATTCAATTAATTTTCCTGCTGTACACAGTGTATGCTTTGTTGAAATTTACCTCATGTTCAAGAATGATTCCTCTTCCAGTTTATTCTTAGATGTTTTAATGTGTGCGTGCACGCGTGTGTGCGGGCGCCTGAGTGTGTGTGCGGGCGTCTGTGTGTGTGTGTGCAGTATACGGTGAAATTGTGACGAGCAAACCGATCATGTGACAGTGAGTGTGCTATTAGGAGATCTTCAGAGCAACACACCCACTAGCGGAAAAGCCAATCAATATTCCCCCCTGATGAGCGAGCAAGGAACCTCACCGACAAATTTTGAATGAACTGAACCTTGATTCCATGTGGGAGAAACTCAGACATTGGGGCATATATATATATATAATATTTTTTCGTTTCTCTATGACACATTAGTATAGGCAAATTACAGGTAAAGGTTGGCTGGCCAACAAACAATCTTGGTTTCTAAGACCAAGAGTGTGCTATAGTACTATTGTGGCTAATATTTCTTACTCTTTTGACTAGTTACACTGAGATTTATAGCAATGTGTAAATATATATACATATAGGATATCCCATTTGTAAAAGGTTAGATCATATCCCTTTCCAGAGATCGGCAATTCTAATAATCAAAACAGTATTCCACATCAACGCCCTCTAGCGTCCCTTTTAAAAAGCCGACATCAACCTTTTTCGGCAGAGGCCTACTAATACCCGTCAGGGAAATGTCATATTTCGCGCATCAGCGCAGTTCGCCCGCGCCAAGCGGTAAGTCTTAATAGCACCATAATGATTTCTATTTAATCTCAATTGCCTTCCTTAAAGTAATGTGATCTAACTTTCCTATTCTTTTGAAATATTCCCTATGTAAATACTCCCCTATAATTCATAATAAATTATTTAGTTTTCAACCAGTTTCTTTCTTAAACTATGTTGTCTATTTTTTTTCAAAATTAACTAATACACCCTAAAAAACCCCTAGACCCCACTCCAATAAAAAAAAACCCTATCTGAAGCATCCGACCTTTTGGAAGATTTCGGTTCGATTCCCACACACACACACACACACATATATATATGTTTACGACTCATCTTAGTTTTGAGATTGATCCGATTAATAAGTGTTTAATCAAATGTAAGAGCAGTTTTTAAAAATTTGCATGGAAAGGAAATTTACCGAAAGAAAAGAAAGATTATCTTGTGTTGGGGATGTGTTAAATTAGTACCAAGGCAACCTAATTAACAATTGCTTTGGCTAGAAAAAATAAGACTTGATCTTTTGAAAAGGCTGAAACTCTTTAATGCTGATTTCCAAAAAAAGTAGCTCGTTCTGTTCATCTCAGCAACAGATAGAAAGTAATTTCTCATTGTCTTATCGATTAAACAATTCATCAATCATTTCATCCCTTTCCTCCCCCCCCCAGAAGACATTTCATCCATTTTTGTGTACCATCTATGTCATTTCTCTGATTTTTCCTTCTTTCAGCAATTTCTTTTCCTCTTCATAAGGTTCTTTTGTAAGATTTCTTCACTCTGACAACTTATGTATTATTTCTTAGATTGAAAGTGGTTTTTCCTCTTCCATAAAATGATATATTTATTACCTATATGTGATATTTATCAACAAAAAGACTGAATTAGATCTTTAAAATTTATAAAATTAGAATTGGTTATTGCTTCTGAAACATTATTACTGGGCGTAAGCCATTGCGTACAAAGTTCTAAAATGTTTAACTTATCAGTAAACGAAAAGAAAACTCAATATTTACCTTGCTTAAAACCTGACTTACAACTTAACCACATAGAAATTGTCAATTATAAATTTTAAAAAGGTAATAGTGTTACTTATTTGAAAATAGAGATAAATAATAAAAACAAGTAATTTTAAAATTTATTTAAAGTTAATTCCTACTTTGTTAGATAAACGTATTGATGCCATCTTTTGCAGGTAGTTGTGATTTCAACAATAATAACGTAGAATAAATTTAAAATAAATAAAAAAATTAATTAATGAATAATTATTTGAAAACACTTTATTAATATCATGTGTCATGTACTACAAATTTTTAAAAATGTATTTGAACTTAAATGAATGAATAGAAAGTATTTTATTAACGATTAAAAATTTGAACAAGGTATCTATAAAAATAAATATATATAGGGAGAGAGTGAACACTAATAGTAGGAATCGAATGAGTTGGCTCCAGAAATTTATAACAGAATTATAACTGCAAATACATGTTTGTATGCCTTTAAGAGTTATTTAAAATCCAGATTTCTCAAATTAAAAGGGGTCTCAGATGTGTTAAATTTTTCTAGAGGTCTGAAAATATAAACAATTTTCAAACAGGTATAATTCTTTTAAATTTAAATTAAATGATTCGAAACTTTTACACATTATTTATAAAAAGGGAGCTTGAAAATATAAATTTTAAAAATATAATCAAAATTTTTAAAAAATCATAAGCATATAGAAAATTCTACGATAAATATTAAGTATTTTTGCGTTGCGCACGCTATTTTCTAAAATAGTACTTTTTAATTACCAGCTATAAGTTGAATAATAAAGTTAAATGTATTCTCATTACACTGTAGCTATTTTTCTATAAATAGAATAATAATTTTCATATTTTAATAAATAAAAAATACACATCTTTTAAAAATATTTAAAAAATTTGAATGTTTTACAAATATTTTGAAATACAAAAAGATATATAATACTAAAATTAGTTTACGGCTTAAAAGCGTATGATGCTTTTTATAATTCTATTTAATTTTATACATCAGATGCTACTATTTTAGAAATGGCGTCCAAACAAAAGATACTTAATATTTATCATAGAATTTCCATATGCTTATGTTTTTTAAAATTATGATTATTTTTTAAAAACATTTTATACTTTCGAAGCCCCATCTTTTATAAATAGTGTGTAAAAGATTCGAATCATTTAATTTAAATTTAAAAGAATTATACCTGTTTGAAAATTGTTTATATTTTCAGACCTTTAGAAAAATTTAACACCCCTGAGACCTCTTACTTAATTGCTTCTTAGTCTTATAAGGTATATTCTGATTCATGTATCAGGAAACAAGTGAATTTTCCAGATACTTTTTTAATATATCATCACTGTCGAAATTAATGGAAAATTCGAAAGAATGTACGAAAATATCAGTCATGAACTTCCTTACCATAGTTTGATTTTTGTGTCCTATTTGTCATGGATCTCTTGTCAAATCATGGTACATCTCTTATAAATCGCTTAGGAATGTTTTGTCAAATCATGAACCTACAAAGTTGAAGTTAAAGATATGGAATGTGCTTAAAATATATGTCTAACTAGAGCTTTCCTTAAACTGACATAAAGGTATATGATTTGATTTTAATAACTTAAAATTATGCGATTTATAACTTAAAAATGTAACCCCCTCCCTAAATAGAGATGAACAGAAATGTATTTATGAAATAAAAAAATATATATTTGAGGAGATGAAAATTATGTAATAATTTTGCCAATTTCAAAGAATAATACGCCTGATTGTATGGCAATTTCCTCCCGAATTAATTTTATTGTTTCTTTTAATCCAACTATCTCGAAAAAAGTAACACATAGTTATTAATAACTGCGCAGGGTAATAGGAATGTACTTACAAGCAAGAAAATGAGGTCAACATAAAAAGAACGGTGCGATCCATGGGACCTTTTCAAACTCACAGATTTCCTTATTTACCTGAAAAGAAAATCTTCATATTCGAAAAATGAAATGTTTTTAATTCGCTTTTCATATTTTATGCCTCAATATTTCTAAGAAGAAACTAGCTACAAGCCCGAAATAGCACGGGCTTGTTCGAGTAACTGTTTGCCCATAGTAATTTCCAATTTCCCTCTCATTTTCAGTGCTTTGGTGTGGGGATTTCTATATTAATATATCATTAAAATGCAGTTTGATTTTTTCCCCAAAATATCGGGTCTATTGACTGTCTTTACCTTAGCCACACGTGGGAACTAAATATATATAAAATATATTAATTAAAAGACCTAGTGGTCGAGTGGTAGAGTATCGGGCTTTCACACCACAGGTTCGTCTTCTATTCCCGAGATGGGCAACCTTTCATCCCTACTGCAGTGGGTCGATAAATGAGTACCAAGCTTTCTTGGAGAGACTTAAGCACTGGGAGTCTCACTTCAGACTAAGATCTTGATCGGGACATCTGTTCATGCACCTCAGCGTCCAGTGGTCACGTACACTGGGATGGGCACAATAGACTCTGGCCCTCATGGGTTGTTGCTCCACTGAGTTTGAGTTTATATTAATTAAAATTTTGTGAAACTTATATAAAATAACTTTTTTTATAAAGATCCAGAAACGAAAAATAAAACATTGAAAATAAATATCAATTAAATAACCGGAATTTGAATTTAAATTAGAAAATATATTTTATTAGAATATTAGATATTACAAATGTTTTCTTAAAATTACAGAAAAGTAGATTATGCACTTAATTTTTTGTTCTAATTCGTAAGGAATTTTTTTTCTCCATTAAAATGGCGTAACATTTTTCACATTTAAAATTTTTCAAACTCAATTTTTGGAAAAAAATAAATAATTTTGAAAAAAGGTTGAATTATGAGATAAATTAGAAAGCGAGTTTTTAAAAAAAATTAATTATGAATTTTTTCTTGTATACTTTTTAAAAAATTACGAAAAAATACGTAACTTTTCCCTTTTAAACTCATGAAAAAACAAACAAACGTTACTGCAACGTAAAAAATATTTTCTTACGCCATTAATTTTTACAACTGACTTTTCTGACGATAAAACGAAAAGACTTTCTTTCAACCAAGATTTGCTTTTCAGAAATGTTGATGTTGCTTCTCGAAACTCTAGGGTACTTAAATCTATCGTTGGAGTAAATATTAGATGCGGTATGAAAGGAAAGCTAAAAATAAGTTTTTCAAGATGTATGGTTTGATAGGCATTTTTTTAACTTCACATTTAGAATCCATTTAAACATTGATTTGATAAATAACTTAAAGTCATTTAGAATGTTAAATCATCATCAGTCATGTTTGGGCTTACTACACTTTTAAAGAGTTTTTATCGGATTGTCCATTTAACTAAATGTAATTGCAAATAATATATTTAAAATATATACATTTTTCAAATCTATGTTGCTTTGTCAAAAATTTTTGAATGTCTGTAAGTATTTATGGAATAAGTTACGCTTCCATATGAAAACACTTCTAATTTTTAATTAAAAATTGTATCTTGAAAAATACATTATATATATACAATTTATTAAATATTATAAAATATATTATTATTAAAATAAGTGCAAGAAACCAACATTATTAAAATTTGAAAGTAAACAAACGTATCAATCTATCTATATGAGGCTATCTTAGATACAGTATTAGTTCTACCACTGTACGTCATTTATCGACAAGATATTTTCATCATATTTAAAATTGTCATCTTTCAACCGATTCAAAATCAGATAAAAAAAAATCCAGAATCGGACATGCATTTAATTTCTCAAAGGCACACACAGCAGAATTTTTTTTTCTACAAATTAGTGATATTTTGAATTTTTTTGCGTTTTTTAAAAAAAGGGAGTCCCTTTTGGGGTTAAAATTAAAAATTTCTTTTATTTTTTCTCATAGTTATAATCTATCGAGATTACACCTTCAAAAATTGCACGCTTTGTACATTCAAACCCGATAATTTTAAAAACAGATTCTGTCAGTTTTTTCTTTCTATTTTACGATTTCCGAGTATTATTTAAAATTTGACGTAAAATATCCCGTCGACATTTTTTTGGGTTTAAAATTTTCCCCCTGCGATAAAAAAGAAGAAAACCTCTTTTCTTTCATAAAGCCCATGCAACGCCGAGCAATGCAGCTAGTTTGCTTATGATTTGTGTGATTTATCTCATTTAAAGATACTCGATATTTTCGAAAGTAGCTTATTTTAAAAACTCTTTTTAGCTTTCATTATAAATAAACTTGCTTATTATAACATAATAGTTTCTTATGAGGAATGTCAAGAAATTTTAATTTTTTTTCATCGAGGATAAATGAATAAAGGCTGAACAAATATCACTTAAGATACCAGACTAGGTTAAAAAAAGTTTTTTTTGAAAAAAATGTCAAATTTTTTTTTATGATTGAAAAAAAAAACCCACCCTTTTAAGTTTCCAAAACAGTTTTTATTTTAATTTTACTAAATTAGAACTCTAGATAAAACTTTTAATAAGTCATAGTAGTTGAAAAGAACCCGGAAGAAAGTCATAGCCGGAAGTGAGTGACATATGCAGTGTTTAATTATTATTTCCCAAAAAATGGAATTTAAAAAACCAAAAATTTTTTAATTATTTTTTAAGCCACGGTTTGCAAATTTATTTCAAAAAATTTTGTTGAAAACGATTGGCAAGGGAAATTTTTAAGACTAACACTATTCCGTGTGTGTTTACATTGGGACATTAGATTTACCACCCCTATCTTAATCCTTTTTTTTTTTCTATATTTTCCCTTTATTTTTAGAATTTAAATTTTTTTTTAATTTTTTACTCTTAAATTTTTTTTTACCGGGAAATCATGGGAAAATTTCGTCATATCGCCCCCGAAAAGAAAGTTTCATAAAAACAAAATACATGCACTGAAACTGCTTCATGCAGGGGGAAAAAAATTATGACCCCAGTTCACAAAAAAGCTGCAACAATGTAATCAGGTAAATAATGATGAAATAATTTTTTAGAACATTTAACTAGAAACAGGTTGATTGACCCAAAATTTTAATTGGTTTTTTTGTTTTATTGTGTTGCCCAAAAAAAAGTGTACAGCGGAACCCTTTTATCTGGTAGAAGATTAAAAGGTTTTGGATTATCTTAAAATTTTCTTTGCACTGCAAAATTGAGTTTCATATCGGCATTGTGTATTTCCCAAAAAAAGTTAGACAAAATGAATGAATTCAATACTGTTTTTTTATGGCTTAAGATTGATAGGTAGAGGTGTTTCAGCGGGAAAAAAACTTTGTGCTGTTTTGAATCTACCTCCCTTTTCTCAAAGCTTGCATTCCGCCAACAAAAAAAAAAAAAAACTCCTCAGTGCTGCTACTTCCATTGGAGAAAAAATGAATGACCCCAGCAAAGGTATTTGGCAATTAAAAAACCTTTCATACTGTAAATTGTGGTTTTTTCGGGGGATGGGGGACCTGGGAGCGTCGTGGTTTTGCTTCGCTAAATGGTTGTGTTAGTACAATATCTGTTGATACTGGGGGAAAAATTTTTGACTTTGAAACTTTATCTCAGTTTTGTAGAAAAAGCAATTCAAAGACGGAGCAACAAAATTTGAAATTTCGGTGTAATCATCATAAAAAGGGTCTTCATCCAGTATGGAACCGGGTTTGGGGGTTATCGAATTTTTTGGGGAGGTCGGAAGATCATAAAAATGTTACGATACACTGACTATTATGGGGGGGAATTTTTAAAAACTTTTGATGCCCGTGAAAAGGGCATTTACGGGAAAAAATTCTGTTACCCAAGCTAGAATGTATAGGGGATATTCAAAAAAGGGGTTGGAACAAGGTTTGAAAAAATTGAAAAGGGAAATAAAAAGGGCCGGGGGGAAAAGGGAAATTATTTTATGGTTTTAAAATTTAAAAAGGGTAAAAATTATATGGAATTGCTATTCGAAGCAGTATTGGGCTTTTGGGCAAAATGCAGTCTGCTGTTATTGCGCCTTCTTCCATTTTTTGCTCATCAAAACATCCCGCCCAAAAAAAAGGACAAATGCCCTTCCCGGGGCTGAAAGTTGGTTTCAAATTTCAACGGGCTAAAGCTTCTAATATTTTTGTATCCCGGGTAAATCCCCGGGGCAACCCCAAAATTTATCCATGATATTAAAAATTTTTAACATGATAAAGCCAGTTTATATTTGGGTTTTTGTGACAGAAATCTTTTAAAGAAATGTTTTCACGGCAAAACTCAAAATCCAAACGAAAATTTTAATGCAATTTTGTGGCGAATTAAATTTAAAAAAAAGTTTTCGTTGGTAAACATTGGGGTTTAGGTTCTTATATTGCTGTTGTGCAGTTTAATAATGGTTTTTAGGGGTTAATTTCCATATTAAATGAAATGGGTATTGTTTCGGGTTATTATACTGTACAGGGGCAAAAAAACCCTTTGATAATGAGGGGCATTGCAGATTCGGGAAAAGTCACTCACTGCCAACAGCAAAAACCTGCAGAAAAAACTTAGGGGGCCCTTCGAAAAAAAAAAAATATAAAAATTGAAGAAGAAGAAATTTCAAAACAAAACTGGAGAATTTTGTTGTTTTTTAATATTTACTTTTTGAACTTATAAAGTAAATATTTAAAAGTGTTTTTTTAAGAATCGAAATTTTCACGATAATTTTTTTCACGAAAAAATGTGATATTTCCAAAAAAATTATATAAAATATTAAAATTTAATGAAATTTCAACACTTATGTTATGCTTCCCTTTAGAGTGTTTTTTCAAACCCGCAGGTTTTTAAAATACTTAAAATTTAATCACATTTTATAAATACTTTTTTGCTTAGGGAAAATAGAGTAATTTTGACGAAAAAAACATTAAAAATGAAGTTTGAATGCTTATTAAATATTTATTTTTTTAAAATTTTTTTTTTAAACCCGCGGTTTGTGAAATTCAGGTGGGTCAAAGAATATATCAATGCAATTAAAATTACATTATGTCCAAAAATTTTTTTGCTGTTTTTCCTAAAATTAAATTTTTTTAAAAAATTTTTTAAAAAATTTTTTTTTCAAAAAAAGAGTTGATGCATGGTATTTATTTGATAATTATAACTCTTTAAGCCTATTCATGTTCTTTAAAACAGTAAAATTCTTCTGAAAATCAATTTTGAAAAAATTGGTCTTCGAACATAGTCGGGTGCCTTAACTAAAAAAAAGTATAAGAGTGATGTAATTATTTTTAATAGTTTGAAGGAACAAAATAAAATCGACATAAATTCGCTATTAATGAGAGTGCTTAGCTTGAAAGTAATTATCTCTTTTGTACTACCAACGTCAACTATTTGTATATTCCAAAACTGAAATTTATCTGATTGCTTCTTTTGTATATTAATTCATATTCGCTTGCTATTATAATTTATGTTGCCCAAATTAGCATATATTGTAAAAGTTATAAATATTAGATTTTTCAGAAGCGTTAGTAGAGTGAAATTTTGAATTTTTGAGAGAAACTGCATTGTTAATCTTTATTTATCTATCCAAACAATTTACATATAATGATTTACAACTACAAAAGAACGTGAAAGATCGAAAACACAGATTATAGCATAAATTCTGGTACAATGAAATGCTTCAAATATAAATGGAAATTTGCATTTTTGTTTATCACTTTTCCGACTTAAGAAAATCATAGACATAGCATAGAAAGATCGCTAAAATGCAGCTGTCATTAATAGCCTAACATTTAAAGATGTAAACAAACGGATATGGCACCATCTGTCTAATGATCATAAAAGGGCAGAATTAATGAAATTTTTTCATGATCAGGATAGCAAACAATCCCAAGATTATTTCTCACAAAGAAAAATCAGAAAAACAATTTATTTATTTATTTTTGCAAATATAATTTTAAAAATCATTTGTTGTTTTAAAAAATATTTTCTGTGTTATTTTCATGCTAAGAACATTTAATATAATTGTATAAATTATAAGAACTTCAACATACGTTTTTCTTTGAGGGGGGAGTGCATACAAAGGAATGGGCAATTTTTGATAACCTGATAAAGCTATGTTAGGGGATCAAATAATAATCAATTTATTAATCTTGTTTTTTACAATTGCTCTACATTAATAAATTGCCCCCCCCTAACTCCTTTCTACTCTTTTCTATTACACAATGTACGCAGGATAATGTTTAACAATGCAAGAATAAATGAAATCTTGATTTTTTAAAATATGCTGTGTGTGAACATTTTATTTATAAAAAATTCTTAATAAACTATATTACTCCTTGTAATATAAAAGACTATCTGTGAGTATTCACGAAATTTAGGTCTGCAAATGGTCGAAGTAATGTATTTCTATGAAATCATAGATCCAAATATCTTTTTTAACCTATAACCTTATTTAACATTCTAAATTTAAAAACAGGAAATATATTGAAAAATGTAAAAAAAAATAGAAGTAAATATAATAACTTGATCAACTTAAGTTATTTCAGGAATAATTTCACATCACAGTGTAACAATTAAGAAAATTATTCTGACAAATTTTAAAATGCACTTTTAAGTTACAAAATGCTGCGTTTTTTGCATAATTTCAAATAGTTTACTAAAAACATTTCCAATAATTGATTTGTTATTTTCTGTAAATTGTTTATTTTTCTATTTTTATAACTTCACTGTATTTGTTTTATTTTGTAACTTATTTGTTTTTGTTATTTCATTATTTCGTAACTTGTGTTTGTTATTTACTCTTTTTATTTTATTTATATTATTTTGTTTGTTTTACTTACTTTTGCAAGCCCCGTGTGATACTTGTGGTGCACTGGAATTATTTTATCTGTCTTCAACAACAACAAAAAATTATTATTATTATTTACTTCTTTTTAAACAACTTATCACAATAAATGGAAATGTTTCAAGACTATAAGTGTTGTGGTCTTAATATTCACAGATAAAACAATGATTAGTGAACAATCTTTACAGGCACTTGTCTTAATTTTGAAATTTGTTTTACTGTTTAATTTTTGCATGTATACCAGCGTTCCTGAAACTGTGGGGCGCACCCCCCTTGGGGGACGTGACAACTCCAAGACAAGGGTGCGAGCATATAGAAAAATCGACGACAAAAGATTATTTTTCTAAAAAAAATATTAATTTACTGAAAGTAAACAAACAAAATACATTATGACGTAATAAAAAATAAATATACATTTACACTGATATAATACACTTATCAATGTATCAGAAGCGCACAGAGTGTACTTTATAATTAATTTAACAATATTAAGTTAAGAACAAGTTTAAAATTTATTATTACCCCTACAGGTTTGTCATATATAAAATTATATACAAAAATTAATACTTACCTTAATAATTTGTACGGTTTATAATTAATCCCGTAATTACCGATTAAAACATGAGTGATTCACTCCCCAATGCTACCATTTTCCACGTAGGCATGCATATATGATGTATTGAGAGGTATGGGGAGAAAGGAAATAAATAAGCAAATCCTCTTAAATAAGTAATTCCTTCACAAATGCTGCCAAGGTCTTTTTTGTTGCATTTCAAAGCCTTTTGAATAATTTTATGAATAGCAGTGCGCATAAAATATTGTATGGAAAGACGTATATATACGTCCTAAGCAAATACGCTTTGGCGAGGGAGACGCTCATATATGCCGATGCCACTCAAGAAGTTAAAGTCGTATTGTAGATTTACTGTCAGAGTATAGTATTATTGAATTCAATACAATGTTATTGTACAGAAGGTGGATGAGGCGCGAGGAAAATTATGATTGAATATTGGGTCGCAAATATTGAGAGTTTGAGAAGTATTGTCTTACTGAAACATTTCTATCATCTCATACATACAAGAGATCTTTCAAAATGTTGTGTTCATTAATCATTTCTTCAGACACTAGATGGCGGACTCATTCAGATAGTGATGAATCTGTTTTGAAGAACTTCTCTAGTTCCGTGTCAGTGAAAGGAGTCTGTTACTCGGAAGGAAACACTTGAACAAAATGGAAAATAATAATTTAAGTAAAAAAAAATTACGCTTCTTTTTTTGTGATGTACGTATTTTTCTTTCATCTGTAAAACTATTTTCTTCTTATTTCAACTGGAAATTAAAATTCCCTTTCATTTAATTGTATGAACTGTATAATTGATTACATATTAGTAGAGTATATGAATTTAAAACTCTCATAATTTTTTGATTAAATTTTGTCATAAAATTATATCGTAGAAAAAAACCCTAAAATATTTTTTACTAATTAAAATAAAAATAACAGACTCTAATTATTTTAAAATACACATCAATTCAACACAAATATTTGCAACAAAAGACATACTACATGATGTATTTGATCAAAAAGGAAGTCTAAAATGAATAATCATTCACTCATTTCATGTATATTTACTCATTCAAACTCATCATCATCATACATACATACATATATTTAATATTCTCTACTATAGAGAGATGAATCATGAATAATCACTGTAACTGAAGCATACAAATACAGAAATTGTAATATAGACCAGATATTATATTTTGAAAAGATGTGCTAGAAATTTTAAAAAAAACCCAATAGAGTTTAAATTATATATATATATATACAGAGAGGGATGCTTTTTAGTGTGTATGTGTGTGTGTATTATAAACATTGCTGACAAATAGGACAGCTCTTACATATGAAAAATAAATTTATATAACTGGTTTAAGAGGTTTTTTGGCCAGTCAAACTTCCCCTTTCTGTTAATAATACTGAGCGAAATCCTAAAGAAAATGATGGATAGAAAATCTCTCTCTCTCTCTTTCTCTTTATATATATATATATATATATATATATATATATATATATACTAGCTTACCCGGCAACGCGTTGCAGTGGCTTTGTTTTAATACGTTGATTTAATATTATTTAAAGGTATTTAATGCATTTAAATTAATTCTCGCTTACAATTTTGGAGAGTTAAACTTAAGCATAAAACAATACATTTTTATTTTGCTTATTTGTATAATGCATGAATTATTTACGAAGTCATTAGTAACAACATATGACGATTTATTTTCATAAATGAGATTAATAGCATTGATTTTCTGCAATTTTTAAAAATATTTTTATCATTTTAACTTAAAACAATAAATAATTATAATATAAACAATCGCCAATCGGTGAAAAATACTTTTTGATAACTTGTCTTTTGCTGACTCAAATAGATTTGTTGTTTTCCCCACTTGTAAGCATGCAACGTATATATAGTTTCCCATACGAAAAGTGCGGATTTTCTAATTCCAAGCCCCAATGGACATTTTGTTTGGCTTTAAGATTTATTTATGGTCATCGAATTAAGCGATTCTAAGCGAATTACGAATTGAAGCCATTTGAATGATATTGGAGATTCTGATAGTATCAGTGGAATATGTGGCAACAGGATGATTTCTTCCTTAAAATTTACAATCAAATTGGTTGCTTCAAAAAAAAAATTCCTGGTGATTTTTTTTATGAACAGTCGTATACCGTTACTAAATCTAAGTGGATTTAAGTTGCCAGGATAACCAGTGAAACAATCTTCAACCGAAGATTGTGAGATTGCATTCCTAATATATCCATGAAATTTAAAAACTTTACAGTTTCATTTTCATCAACAATAGTTTCGATTGATTTAAGGTATCCGACTACGTTCGGAACCGTGATTTTAAAAAAGCGCATAAATGGATAATTTTCATGATATTTAGTGTCACTTAGATTAGAATACATGTATAAAATCGTTTTAAGGACACATTTTGACAAAAAAAATTATTTAAATACAATATTTTGACAAAAAATTAACTTTTAGAATAATTATTTTTCCAAATGTTCTCCTTTTGTGAAAAATGCTTCTATTAAAACAATATTTTGCCTGTATATAGATCAGACCTCTGTACAGAGGCTCAACTAGAATTTTTGAAATATATAATTTAGAAGTGGGTTTATCCATATTTTACGACAACAGAGGGGAGCAATTTTAAGAAAAAAACGCCAATAATTATTTAAATTGGTGGTAGCTCTGAAAAAAATGTGATCTTTTCAAAAATTCTAGTTGAGCCTCTGTAGAGATGTTTGAGCAATATACAGGCAAAATATTATTATAATAGAAGCATTTTTCACAAAAGGAGACATTTGGAAAAAAGATTATTCTAAGTTAATTTTTTGCCAAAATAGTGCATTTAAATAATTTTTTTTGTCAAAATGTCCTTAAAACAATTTTATACATGTATTCTAATCCAAGCGATACTAAATATCATGGTAATTATCCATTTATGTGCTTTTTTAAAATCACGGTTCCGAACGTAGTCGGATACCTTAAAAGGCATTAGATCACCTAGCAACACTTCTGTATCTGGAAAATTATCTCTTTAACATCAACATTTTTTCTGTCAAAGTAAAGGGATTTTAGAGTCAGCCATTACACAGATAATTACGCAGTATATCCGGGAAAATACTCCCATTTCCATTTTGTCTGAACAACAATACAGAAGTTGCCTGGCAATTTGATACATTGTGTGTTTTGAGAGAGATCCAGTTCTAATTCACTGTTTCCAATATTCAGCAATTAGTTAGAAACATTTTCGCCGATTAATCATCTTGCAATTGAACTCACGTGTTAATGGTTAATTGAAGTGCTTCAATGTTTCGCCATTAAAATTATTGTTTTAAACTTATGTTCATCTCGTGAGCAAAAGTAGAGAGAGGAATTACTTGCAATGTATGTCGGAAATCACCAGAAAGGAATAAGGACAGCTCCACCAATTATTTTTTTGTTGCCGTTTAAAACCTACAAAATCCTACGTAAGGATTCGAGTGAGTGATTATGGGCCACAGTGCATTTATTGCGGTTTATGGTTGAATTCCTTTGCAATACCGTAGCCATTCGCTTTTTTTTAATGTTACACATTGCATCTGGTTTCTCATAAATATGTATCCCGCTTCGGCAGGCACAAACCCATTCCAACATTTTTTGCAAATTTTCCTGTTTCCCGGATTCTTCACATATCCGGCAATAAAAAATATAATGACTTCAAAAATTGATATAAAAATTATTCTATGTTTTAATTTGGACAAAATGACACACAATAAGCAAAATTATGTTAGAATCTGTTGAGTAGTTTCGAAGTCAGCGTGGACAAACATCGTGGCACGGGATTTTTATATATAAAGATATATATATATATATATATATATATATATATATATATATATGCATCATGAAAGTAATATTAGAGTATACACATTTTATATACGCATTATGTAGTTCATGTTTAATGTAGGTACATATCAATTCCTTTCAATTACTTACACTTTTTTTATTCTTAAGGGGACACAGTACGATTCAATTGACCAAAATCGGTCAAAAATCAAATTTAATTTTTTTAGCCTAAATTTTTCTTTATATACTTTCCTATAACCTCACAAAATTTGAAAACTCTAAACTTAAAAAACGCAGAATCATTAAAGCTTTTACGTTCGTTTTTATTCTTATCCCTATGGCAAATCAAAATTTTAAAAACTGACTTATCTCAGAAAGATAAAATAACTAGTTTGTCTTCATTTAAAATACTAAGGCTTTTTTTCTATTGCGTCTAATGCTTTGAATTTTTTTTACCTATTCACAATAGTACATGTAACAAAAGTTGGTATGCATTTTTGAATCAAAGCAATATTTATTTTTTTAAAAATAATTAAACTCAGAATGTATACATTTTTTAAGGAATTTTCAATAAACATTCATAAAAAGAAGTATTTTAAGAATACCAATCACGTTAACGCAAAACCCATACCAACTTTTATTATACATAGTTTGACGTACTTGTAAACAAAATTTCATGCGTGTACATCAATTTTTGTAGGAGGGGTAGCATTTTAAAATCACTTCAAAAATTTCAAATTTTTTCCTTAAAAAATTACATGGCTAGCTTTTTATGAAATTTTGAGCACAAAGTATGTTTAACATAGTATACATACATAGGAGGCAACCAAAAAAAATGTTAAAAATCTTTAAATTAAAAATTTTTGCGTAAATCGTACCATGTCCCCTTAATTCTGCAAAACAATCCTCATAGCTCAGAAATGATGTCGAAGGTTAATTTAGTTCCATAGATCCGCATGACGCTCTTATCTGCACGTATCCAAGAACAGTTATTGCTTCCGCACGAGTTCCAGTTATAATGAAAAGGCTTAGTCTTCCGAATACATATCGAAGATAAGAACTCTTGTTGCTCCAATGGCAAAAAAGTGCTGTTTTATCTTAAAGCATAGCTTCTACACGCACGAGTATTTACAAAAGTCTTCTCAACTTCTTTCAAAGGTTAGATCACGTTAGTAATAGATTTACTGAAGTGAGAAACATGTTAGTGAATAGTATAGGGGGATTAGGCTTAGTAAAGCGTTCAGTGTACTAAGAAGGATGAAAGGCATAAGAGTTACTTAGAAAAAGTTACAAGATATATTTAAATAATGATACAACCATGAACATTCCTAAGGTAGTTTCTATATTTTTTTCGTCAGAACTTTTACTGAAAAATAATGCGCTTTTATGCAGCATTTCATTACACAGTACGTCTCCCAGAGAAAAGTCAAAATATTTGAAATGCAAAAATATATTTCATACGTTTTATCGAGCTACATTATTTACAAAAAAATTGAGCACTCTTAATTTACTTAGAAATCAATGATAAACAATTCTCAATTCCAAATATCATTTTAGTTTCTAGAACAAAATCCCTAGGATTTTCTTATAAACTTTTTAAAATACAATATTTTAGAACACTTTTAATAAGCTATTTGATTGATAAGTATTGACTTATGGTATTGTGTGAGATTCTTTCGAATTTTACTTAAGAACTGCTGCAGAGTTGATACTACAGTTTTATTATTAATGCTAGTAGGATTAAAATAGGGTCTCTTCACTCGTTTTCCTTTATCACCATAACTTTAAAAAAAACCAAACGTAAGAGACATTTTTTAGAAAATTGACCAGTTGTACAGTCATATATGATTTTTGTTTGTTTATTTATTGAATTGTTTTTATAATTTTAATGAGAGCATTTTTTTATAACTTTATATAGTTTTTTTTTAACAATTCAGATGTGGAGTAGCACGACAAAAGTTTTAAAATGATGAAAATCTTGTACAGTTTAAACCATACATTTTTTTAATAATTTTTTGTATAAAAATCTTTTATTAAAATTTGTATAATATTTTTATGTATGTAAAATTTCAAAGCTATAAAATAAGTAATTTTTTCAAAAATGTTTCTTTTGTGTTGAAATTTACACTTCTGAGAGATAGTGATTTAAGAAAAAAATTTACTATTAACTAACGCGTACCAGATCCATAATTTGGATTGCTGAGGTTGTCTTCAAGATCATTTTCTTGCCTACATTTTAACTGTCTATTTTTAATTCTATCTTCTTTGGTTCTAAGCAAAACTGCCTTTTCGGCCTTCATTATACGTGAATGATCTGCTTCTTACAACGCTCAACATGTGTAAAATCCAGGTTGAATATTTAATGTGTCTAAAACTTTTAATTTGATAATGAAGCATTGATTTAATAAAGATACTCCAGTTTTTCAGCTTCATATACTCCAGTTTTTAAAAATCTCAATTGTAGAAAAACAGTTTTTGGACTTATAGACCAGATATTACTATTTAAGGTTTCATTACAATTTTGAGTTTTACCATTACCGACATTGTCCAATCGATCCCAGGGAACTTCAAGAATGCTTATTATCAATAAAATATTATTATCAAAATAACTCCTCACATCCTTCGTAGGAATTTGAACTCCTTTCTTAGTGGATCTATATTCAACAAAAGAAATGTGATTACCAAATTTCAAGCATACTGGTCTAAAAGTTCAAAAACAAGAGTTCGTATTTTGTTTAACAACCCTTAACGCTTCACAATCCCCCTTGGGGATCAATTTTCGCAAAATCCGTCCTTAGCGGTTCTCTGCTCCATGAAAGGAATATTCCTACCAAGTTTAAAGTCTGTAGGTTTAATAGTTATAAAACGGAAATATTTATCTATAACTCCTTAACGCCTTGCATCCTCCCTTGGAGGTGAGTTAAGAAAAACCCGTTATTAGCGGATTTCTTCTCCATAAAAGGGATATGCTTGCTAATTTTCAAGTCTGTAGCTCTAATAAATCTGAGATAGTAATTCCTGCTCTAATAATTCCTCCGTGGTCAGTGAGTGAGTATGTGAGTGAATGAGTGAGTTGCTTACATACTGAAAAAAAATTATTCAAAAACGTTTTTATTCAGAGGGGGACGCATTTATGATTTTTTTATAATTTTCTCCAGTTTTTTTCACCCCAATTGGAAATTAACTTTTTTTTTCTAAGGCATCGTTATATAATTTACTAAGAGAAACTGAAAATCAAAAAAAAATCCTCATACGTCACATTTTTTTCTATAAAAAACTGTTTCGCTAGAAATTGGATATCAAAATTGAAACGGAAACCTATTAAAACTTAAAATTGTTGTCTGGAAATTCTATTCAATATTTTACGAAGAAAGATCTCAGTTATAAATCAGTGTTCACTCTAATACAGCAAACATATTATTTTTTTACGAAGATCAACGAATCAATAACTTTCCATGCATTAAAAATAGACAGAGAAAACTCAGACCAAAAATATCAATTTCAAGTATATCATGTACCATTCTGTTTCGTACATAAGAAAATCATTGCTTTCCAGTTTTATAAATAATTTACTTACATGTTACTTATTAAATCCTTTCATAGAAATGGTAAGTCTATCCTTTTCAATGAAACTTCAATTATAACGATAGTATCTATTCAAAATTTTGTAAATATCCATATTCTTTTTAAAGCAAGAAACTGTTTTGGAGTTAAGAATAAAAAGCGATGTTTATATTACATTTCGTATTGATTCTTTACCTAAAACAAGATGATTTCATTCAGCTAGTTTAAGATTCACCTTACGAGAGTAGAAACTTATACTGAATATATTTCCTATTCAGAATATGAAATATATTCCTTTTATGCTAAGTAAAATATTTTCTCTCAAAAACATGGGGTATCAGTCGATTCTTTCAGTAAAATTTATTTACATAATAGATTAGAGTTTAGTTATTAAATACCTATTTTCATTTAAATATATTTCAGAGGTATTTACTGTTATTCAAATTCTCAGGAGGGAAAATATTTTTTAAATAATAAAATGCATCTCCACATCAGTGAATGTAAAACGTATAGTATTTCAACTAAGCATTCCAAATAAATAATTTCTTTACACTTTCAAAGTACAAATGATATAGTTCTACAAATATAGCTATTTTACGAATAGTTTACGCTTAAATGAAAGAAAGTAAATATCTATATTACGAGAAGAAACGGCATTAAATTTTGAAAAGAAAAATGTGTTTGCTTATGACCATTCATTGTGGAGGATTATTTAATTACATACATTTTTCCTGTAAAGGACAATGTATAAACTATTAAGCATCCGTATGTAAGTATATATGAGTATATACAATTTAAATGTCAATTAGTCTAATTATTTCAAAATATTTACCGTAAAATCCGGCGTATAGAACGCACCCATACTTTCAAGCTGCTTTTTTTTAATTTTTAGGTATATTCGCCGTATAATAAAAAGCCGTATATTTCATACACTTCCTCTTTTTACGAAGGAACCAGAAGCGAGCGTGCACAATGCTTGTATGTTTTTAAGTCATTTATTCGAGTTATTATCCCAGAATTTTGGAAAAACTACTATTTGAATCGGAACCCCTTAACTTCATTAGGTATGTCATTTCTTTCAAATATATAGCATTCTGATCTATGTAGAAGTTTTCTTATGACCATTTCTTATTTTTTTTTTTTTTTTTTTTTTTTTTTTTTTGAAGCTATCACTTTTATACCCGGTTCATAACTAGCACCCGTAAATTTTGATCTCAGTTTTTGTGTTAAAACGCGCGTTATACACCGGATTTTACGGTATATGTAACTTACTTACATAGGTTTATATTTATAAACTATATATTTTTATATGGTACTTATGTGCTATCGCAACAATGCCAACTCTCAAGATAATTCAAGGAATTGGCAACCCTAATTTCTTTTGTGCTGTACGCGCTGAATTGGCAACCTTGTGCTCCATTTCATATAATGTCGCCAATACCGTTGCGATGATAAGTAAATACCTTTTATCTAACGACGTATACTATGTACAGCAAGGACAACCTATGCACTGACAGCCGTTTACTATTCTTAAAATTCTCTAAGCAAACAAAAGGAGTGGGTTCGTACTTTTTCATAATTAATACTATAATTTTCTAGTAATATCTTACTTGTCCTCCTAATATAAGCCAAAATATTGGGAACTTTCACACCAGTTTCATTAAAATTTAAAGATTTTAATGCTTTTGGCCTATTTTCATGCTTAAATGCTCTTTCTACTGAATCAAAAAATATATCCCACATCTTTCGTTTCTTCTTATCTTTAATCTCCTACATAAGAATAATCTGTTTTTAAAAAATATTTTCGCTTGCTTTTCTCTCGTTCACTCACTGGAGTTGAGTGGAAGTGGGCTTTATATCATAGTTATATTTAAATAAAGAAAAGAAAATTTCACTATTAAAAGTGTTCATGAAATTTTTATTTGAAAAAAAAAAACAAGTAATATAAAAAAATGAGTCAATTCCTACTTAGATCAACAAAGAAAAATTTTATTTTAGCTACTTTTTATTAAATAGTTACAATTAATATAAATATGCATATACATATGACAGAATCACAGCATTAAGTGGTAATTAGTTTTTTTAATTATCATTAAAGTATCGTATTATCATCCAAAACAATCGTGTATATAAAATTTCAGTTCAACTGATCCTTTAAAACGAGAGAAAAAACCTTTTCGACACAAATCGCCAAAAGGGTCGCTAATTCGCCAAAAATGATGCCAACGTGGCTCTATTTGTAATTCTTTAAAAGATTAGTTTTAACCAATTAATTTTTATTAATTATAAATAAATATACTGTATTGTCATCCAAAATAATCATGCATATAAAATTCAGGTCAATTGAGCACTTTAAAATGTATTTTATTGACGATTGAAAATTCCACCAAGATAAATAAATAAATAAATATATAGTGTGTAAGAGATAATAGAGTGTGTGTGTGTGTAGGAATTGAATAAATACAAAAGAAAGTATTATTAAAGTACTTTACAACCAGATATAAACTATTAATACTTTTTTTTAAGCATTCATAACACAAAATTTGTAACAATGTGTTACTTTTGCTTAGCAGAGATCAGCTTAGTGAGGTGTTTTCAAAAATTGACCCACAAGAGAGTTACGTGGTGTTATAAATAAAACACATCCTCTCTTTTTATCAGCCATTAGACCTTCAGACTTAAAATTTAACCCTTTAAATGTCAAGTTATTTTGATGATTTGAGTACACAAATTGTCAAATATTTTTGAACGAAAGAACTTCTAACCTCTAACCTTTGAAGTCTTCAGTAAAGTGCTGCCATCTATTGAATTGAGTGCACATTATTTTTTCCCGAGAATCAGTCGGGTTTGACAAAGAGATGAAGCCGAAATAAACGTCTCCCGATATATATTCGCGTAAAACAATACAATGCACTTCAAAACAAATTACCCCGAGTAATACTTGGGAGTGACATTTTCGAACACCAGTTCTGTGCCCAAGATTATCTCGGGCGTGACAGTTTAAAGGTTAACAAATAGGGGTTTTTTTTCAGCTGAGATATATAAAAAGCTTTTGTTTGTTTAATTTTCAGTTTTCGTAAAATTATCTCATTAAAAACTTATTTATCCTTCAATCTGTATTGTTTAATTTTTCAATTCACCCATGAGAAGAACGAGTATACCTGCTAGTTATATACATTTATTAACCCTCCGTTAAGTGCGAGAATACATGAGATGATCTAAAGATGTTTGTTTCTTGAAGCCAGTGCACTTAGAATATTAGTAAAATGAAAGTTTTTGATTACGAGAATTACTTTTTGGTGAAAGAGGATTTTTCTAGCTTATGTATTATGATAATACTCTATATATTATGTAAGCATTATTACATCAATTATAAGTTCACGACTTTCTTTCAATATTATATAATTATTTATTGTTTTATGACTTGATTATAAATTTTGATTTTCAAGCAGATTTTAATCAAATAATTATTAAAGTTTATTATTATATCACAAAGTGGTTCCAACACATTGAAAGTAAAGTCATTAATAATATTTATTTTATAATGTTGTAATGATTCTAAGCCATTCATAAAATATGTGTAAAATAAAGTAATTTTTCTTTCATTTTTATCTTTTCAAAATATTGATTTGTAATCGTAATAATTACCATACAATCTTATAAAAATCAGTAGAAAAGGTAAAATGATTTTAAGAAATTCTGTTTAATCATCTTTCACTTTAAATATAATTTTTTTTATTGATTGATTGCATAAAAATTCTAAAAATAATATATATATATATATAATAATATAATTTATCATGATACTATATAGACGTTTCCAAAATACAATTTAAACTTGGAGAGAAATTTTGCCAAGTTTCTTCTTGAAGTCAAAGTTTATAAAATATTAGATTTATTTTATATGAAAGATTTTGATTAATAATTAAGATTTAAGCTTAGATAAAAATGAACTTTTTTTTATAGCACAATTAAATGTATATAGAGTAAAAAGGACTCATTACACAATAACTAAAATTTATACAAGATATAAAGTTGAAACATTGTTGTATATTTATAACAATGAAATAACTTTGGAATAACTGATCGATAGAAATTTTCAATATAGTATTATTTTTCCAAAGATATGATTATTTAGTAGCATGCCATTATTCTAAAGATATGATTATTAAAACATGCCAAGTGATAAATAATTTTTAAAAAATTTGTTGCGTATACTATTTATTCGAAATTAAATCAAAAATTTATCTCATGTAAACCAAAAAATATTTCCGTACAATTTAAATAAATAAAATAATGAATAACATCAAAAACTTGTATATCTTAACAATAATATGAAATGGATTTTCAAGAATAGCAAAAGGAAATGCTATATGAATGGTAAAAAAAAATAACAGTTAAATCAAACTATATTTTCATAGTTACCAAAGATTCTTCCATAATAGAAGGAACTCAATACCACAAACCAACCTTACTATAAAAGAACTTTACTGACAAAGAACAAATTATTGTATTTCAGCTCAGTTGCTACGCAACACGACATTTTAAAATGCAAACACAATATTTATGTGAAGTAAAAGAGGTAAAAAGAGCAATTTATTACTGTGCTTAGCATTTCACAAACGCTTCTAATTACATAAACTAAGAACAATAGACTATACGAAGTTACGAAAAAAAAGTACGAGAATGTATTGATTGGGTAAAACAGGTGAAATGTAGTTGGGAAACAGGTGAAAACAACTATCACACAGGTATCACGCGATCATGACGTCACATGAACTTGACCCATATTTTTACGAGTTACTAATTGTACAGTATGTTTCAGATATAAAGATAAGGATAAAAATTTGAAACCTTTAAATTCCGAATATTTATTGTTCATGCAAAAATCTCCAAACACGTATTTAAACAAGTAATATAAAAAAAAGAATTAAAGCCAATTCCTACTTAGATCAAAAACGAAAAATTTCATTTTAGTTACTTTTTATAACAATTTTAAATAATTACAATTGACATTAATATGCATATACATATCACAAAATCACAATATTAACCCTCTAAGCTGTCTGCACTTAAAGTCTTGCCATTCTGGAGATGCTTCAAAAATGCACCGCACATATTTTTTTCTTTCAGGCGGGGTTCTCAAAAGTGGTTGAGCCGTATTTTTAAGATACGGCTCGGCCGCTTTTGGGAATCTTGCTTAAAAGCAGAAAAGGCATGTCTGGAATGACGGAATTTTACGTGCAGACCGCTTGGAGGGTTAAGTAAAAAAAGCGATTCCTTACAATTTCCTTTTTATATATGGTGCTGGAGTACGATTTTTATTAGTTACGATTTATTTATTAATTAAATTTCATTTTTCCCATAAAATAGTGTAGTAAGAAGAAATCACATTCTCAGAAGTTAAGGCCATCCCAGGTGGGATCCGAACCCCCGACCTCTGGATTAGAAGTCCAACGTGCTATCCATTGCACATACAGGGACACAGCAGGCGATTTTCCTTTTTATACATGGACTATTATTTTTGTTTGTTGCTATTTATTCATTAACTAAATTTAATTAATGGATTATTAGTAGAAAAAGCAATAACATCAAGTGTAATCCACTACAAGTTCAAAAGAATGTATTTAGACTTGAGTGGATGAATAAAAAGTGTTTTATTAACGATTGAAAATTTGAACAAGATATATATATATGGAAAGTATGAAATAATAGTAGGAATTGTGAAAAAAAAAAAACAGAAATTTTCATACTTTTTTTTTAAGTCTTACGTTTCTTTTTTCATTTTATTAAATGGTTATTATAATAATTTTCTTTTCTCCTTTTTCCTTGAAAAGAATGCTCTTGGAACTTTTATTTCTGCGTTAAGACGGACACAATCGAAAAAAATAAAAGAGGGAGTATTATCAGAAGCTCACATGTTTGGCGTTCAACTTATCCTTGACATGTTTAGCCGTTTGACCTGTGTAAGATGTTCTTGGCTAATTACATTAAAAAAATACAGAACGTCAAACATGCGAGTATTTGTCATACTTCGACTTTCACTTCTCTTGACTTTTGAATGTTGTAAATAACAATGGAACTGTCTGGATATTTTTGAAACAAACCTTATTAGATGGTAATAATAAGTTGTTAGTTTGATATCGTTTCTCAATATAAAAGTATATATACATCATATTTTTTCCTTTTTAACCTAAAAAAAGCCCAAAAAATCATCAAACCCTTTCCCGGAAAGGGGTATCCAAACCCTTTCCCGGAGTTTTTTTAAAAAAACAGCGTTTTAAAAAATTTTTCCCCACAGGGTTTTTTGGGGAATAAACCCCAAATAAAAATAATATTTAACTATATATATGAATGAATTATATAAATTTTACAAATTCACAAATAGAAGTAAAATTTTCAATTTTTTTTAAAAAACACCAAAGAAAAATTAGAAAAAAAAGTAAAAACTTATAAAGCTTTTAATGGTTTTTTGGGGAAAACCCAATTACATGAATGTATCTAGAAAAATTTTAAATAAAATTTAATGTTTTTTTTAAAATTTTAAAAAAAATTTAAAAACTGATCAGTAAACTTAAAAAAAATATGAATTCTGTAGGGTTTTATTTTTAAATAAAGGTAAATAATTTAAAAAAATATTCATACATAAGAAATAAGTACATTATCTTTGAAATCATTTAAATATCCGGCTCAAAATGTTTTATAGAAATACATTCATAAATTTTTGAAATTTCAGACTCAAGATGATGGGGAAACAATTTAAATGCTCATTTCGGGTATTTTAAATAACTTCCAGTTTTTATAATTTTATAAAATTGATTGTAACTGGGCCTCTAGATATCGTAGAAACAAAACAAATAATGTTTTGTAACGCCTAAAGCATCTATGTCAAGGTCAAAAGTTTATAAATATTTTTGTTTTATTCACATTTTAAAGTGTTTAAATTAAATTTAAATTTTCGACACGATTGTTTTCAATAAAAAATACAAAAATAATTAAAATTAAAAAAAATTAATTTTTTAAAAGACATTCTTTAAAAAATTTAAATGAAAGCTACGTTGGGCATCATTTTGGCGAAAAAAATCTGGCGTTTTGGGCCCAAAATTTTAAAAATGAAAAAACAAAAAGCTTTTTTCTTATATTTTAACATGCTCAGTTGAGCTACAATTTTCTACACAAGATTGTTTTCAATGACAATCCGATAATTTATTTATATATAATAAATAAAGATTAATTGATTAAAACTAATTATTTAAAGAATTGAATTTTACTCATAACTCCAACAGTTGAAATAAGTGAATAATTCAAACAGTTGAATACTGAGAACCAAACAAATTAAACAATCCCTCGTAAAATTAAATTATTGAAACTAAATATTGAATCTATTCCATTTAGCCCAACGTTACCTTTCTATCTTAATATTTAAGGTAAAAAAAAAATATGTTACGCAAAGTATGAACTTTTTTAAGAGAATCCACGTTTAAAAAACTTATTTTACCGATGGTTTTTAAAAAATTAAAAGAATTTAAAAAATGAAAAATTTTTTCTTTCCCCATTTCTACATGGTAAATAAAAATTTTTTTGGGAAGACAAAAAAGGAAAAATGATATTTTTGAAATATTAAAGGTCCCAAAAACTATAAACTTTTTTCAGATAATGCTCATTATTTATTCATGTTATTCAAATAATCTAATAGTATTATATTTTTAGTGTAAACATTTTTTTAAATAAAATTTATTCTAAAAAAGGGTTTTTGATAAATTACACCCCTTCCCAAAAAATTTCAATAACCATTATTAAATTAAAAAGGATTTTTCTTCCACATTGTGTGAAACGAAAAAGTGAAGGTCACCACCCCTTTTACATGAAGCCCCCTTTTTTCCAGTTCCCCAAACTCTGCGATTTTTTCCCCCATTTTTTTTACATTTTTTAAAATTTATCATCATTTTTATACACCTGCTATTTGTCAGCTTGTATATTTATATGGTATTGTCGAAAAGTTGCAAGATAAATTGAATTAAGGACATTTATTTAAATATCTCACTTGCTGCTGCAGATAGAGGAATATATAGTTAAAATGTATTGTTTAAACCCAAACGAAAAAAATTTTAAAATTATTTATGAAAAGGTGTTGTATTTTATATAAAGATTTGGGCGATATACGTTTAAAAAATGACTTTTCATGTAGAAAAAGTAATAATTACACTGTATTTTCAATTATAGAAAAAGTAGTAATTACTGAACATATGGAAAAATGACAAAGCATTTCATCGACACATAATTAACAATGTATTTTTTAAAAGAATATTTCAATGAATTCAAGAATTAGGATTTTGAATTTATTATAAAAGGGAATTTTTGTATCATTTACAAACAAAGCCCAAAGAGACGTTTTAAGTTTTATGTTTTTTCAAAATGAGGTAAAATTAAAAAAAAAAATAATAAATTTAATTTTCAATCATATCAAATATCTTCTTTTCAAACTAGAAAATTATAGAAAAAACAAATTAAAGAACATTCACTTTTGGTGAGCGGAGAAAATAGATAAATAATGATGGAAATGAAAATATCAAGCAAAAGTTAGTATTTTAAAAACAAATTGTAATTTTTTTTTAAAAACATGGGGCTGATAAAAAATTTTATAAAAAATTTTCCCAAATAGTACAAAAATTTTCTCAAAAAAGTAACAAACACAAGAAAAAATGTCAATAAAATGAAGACAATTTATCGAAACAAAATGAAATTTTCTTAAGTTGTTCAACAGAAAGTAAGTCGATATCACGCAAAATAATAAAGGAAATAAATAATTAGTTTTCAAAAAGCAATAAAAACAATATTGTCCCCAGTTTATGCGAAAAATGTCCACCTCAACTGTAGATCCAGGATTGAAGAGGATTGACCTGAACGGTGTCACAATGAGGTTGTTCCGTTCTTGAAGAAAACATATTTTCAGGTCATTAAGGTTTCGGAAAGAATTATACAGAAAGGAAATACATCTCTTGAGTGTATACCAAACGTGATTTACTAGGTTCTAGTCGGAAGAAAATACTGCCTATTTCTTTCAAAGCAGACCACCCCCCGTATTGGTTGAAAATGAAAGCTGAATGAGCCTTTGTGTTACACAAAGAACTATGGCTAAGATATGGACTAATATAGGGTTGCCATCCCGATAAATGCTGCCGGGAAACGGGTGGGTGGGAATAACTTCGGCTCCGGACTAATATCATTGTACAAACTATGAGACAAACACGACTGGGTTGAGAAATAAAGGAAAGTGTAAAAGCAAAATTAATTCCTAAATTTTCAAATCATATCCCTCAGGAATCATAATTCATGCGTAATCGGGACTCATCGGTAAACAATACATTAGCCCACACATTGCTGTGTTGCCCAATTTATGTAATCAGGAATCCAAAGATCGTACCCCGAATAATACCGTTGTACAAACCATGACACAAACACTACAGTAGTTGTGTCTTTCAGTAATATTAGGAGCTTGTTATTGAGTTCCTGGAATTTTCGGATCCGTATCCGTAGAGAATCATTGTTCATGCAGAACTGAGACTCATCGGTGAACAAAACATTGACTTTTGATATGGTACCAAATGAGTATAATCAAAAGCCCACTTAACAGCAGCAACATCACTAAGATCAAAATGATATGCAATGTATCTATTACACAGTTATACGTGAACAAAATATTTCGACCTCATTCAAATTCTTCTGTTTATTAAGGTATCCGACTACGTTCGGAACCAGATCTTCAAAAACTCAAAAAGGGTAAATTTTTAAATTTATAAAGCGTCCCTTTGATTAAAAACTCATATAAAAATTTTTTTAAAATAGTATTACAATAAAAATTATTTAAGTACAATATTTTGACAAAAATGAACGAAAGGTACCCTTTTTTTTCCAAAATATTCCCCTTTTTTGAAAAATGCTTCTATTGTAATAATTTTTTGCCTGCATATATCTCAAGACCTTTCTACAGAGGTTGAACTAGAATTTTTGAAATACAAAAACTTAGGTTTTTTACCCCCAACGCCCAGAGGGGAAAATTTTAGAAGTGCCGATAATTTTTTCCCCGGGTGGTAACCTAAAAAATTTTAATGAAATTTTTTAAAAAATTCTAGTTCAGACCCCTTTTGAAAAGTTTTTTCCCTTTATTTGAAAAATTTATTTTTTTGGAACCCTTTTTAAAAAAAAGGACAACGTCTTGAAAAAAGGTTTTTTTATAATTTAAATTTTTGGCCCAAATTTGTTTTAAAAAAATTTTTTCGTCATAATGTCCTTAAAATTTTTTTTAAAAGGATGTATTCTAATCTATGGGGACCCCAAATATCAGGGAAAATTAACCATTTATGGGTTTTTTAAATCACGGTTCTGAACGTAGTGGGTTCCCCAAAAAATAAAACTTCCCCTTGTATAACCAATAAGAACCCAATAACCGACAAGATTTTTACGGTTTAAAAAAATTTGCGGTCATTAAATGTTTTGAAAAAACCGCCCCATTAAAGCTACCATGCTACCAAAAATAAACCAAAAAAATTTAAACCCTTTTTATTTTTAAAAAGCGGGATTTCCCAAAATTCCCAAATTTTTAACCCCCCGCGGGATCAATTTTTGGGTTTTATAGAATTGACTACGTTCGGAACCGGTTTTTAAAAAAAGCGTATAAATGGATAATTTTTAAAAGATATTTAGTGTTATTTTGGTTTTTAAAAAATGTACAAAAAATTTTTTTAAAAAGGGGGTATTGAAAAAAAATTATTTAAGTACAATTTTTTTGAAAAGAAAATCCACATAAAATTTTACCCATTTAAAATTCTCCTTTTGTAAAAAAATCTTATTATAATAATATTGTGCCGTATATACCCTCAGACCTCTGTACAGAGTCTAAACTAAATTTTTTGAAAATATAAACCAAAGGGGATCCATGTTTTACGAAAAATGAGGAAAAATTTTTAAAAAAAAAACCCCGATAATTTTTTTAAAATTTTAAAACCCTTGAAAATAATGTAAATTTTTTAAAAAATTTTAGGGGCCTTGGGTTTTGGCTACGGGAAAAAAATTTTATTATAATAAACTTTTTTCCAAAAGGGAGTTTTGAAAAAAGATTATTCAAAGTTAATTTTTTGCCGGAAACATTGTATTTAAATAATTTTTTTTAGTTAAACTGTCCTTTTAAAACAATTTTATACATGTATTCTAACCTAAATGATACTAAATATCATGAAAATTATCCATTTATGCTTTTTTTAAAACAAGGTTCCGAACGTAGTCGGATACCTTAAGTAGGAAATTATAACATTAATAATAAATGGATATAGATAGTTTAATCTTTCAAACATGTTTCAGATGCGATAATCTTAGATGAAATGATAAAAACAAATAATGATGTAAATAATGATATATATATATATATTTCTAAAGTAATTATTTTCAAAGAGGTAATCATTTATTTTCCTATAAAAAGAACAAAAAAGTGAGGCACATTTAATTATCCGACCTATAAATCTTCCAAGGGGTGTTACTTTATTTTCCATGAGCAAGTAAAATACAGTAAGACCCCGCTTAATGCGGGAGATACGTTCCATCAAAGTAGAGCGTAATGCGAGACAGCGCTAAACGAGGCTATCTTAACATGTAAATAATGGGGTTAGGGGAAGATGGATAGAAAATTGGTTAGGTATTAAATTTAATAATTATTTTTTTTAATAGAAATAAAACCAAACATTTATTTCTTAGAAAAATAAAAACAATATAAACGAATATATACATAAAAAGAGAAATAAAATTCTAAGTCAGTCAGATCATTCAATCTATTCTGTGTTTCCAATTTTCTGCCTTTTTGTCAGGAAGGCATCTTTTTGAAGTTGCCAAATTCAATGCAGCACTAATTTGAGATGGACATTCACCAGAATCTAATCTTCTAATCACTTGCATTTTAGTTTCCAGTGAAATGCTTTTTCTGGTTGCTTTCTTTCCTTGTTTTTCATTATCACCCATGATAAAAACTAAAGATCATAATGTTTGTCACTGTATTAATCGTTATAGTATTATATAAATTTATACTTACAATAATGTCAACAAATGTTTCAAATGATAAAAATGCGTCCGTACAGCACCGCACAAAACAAGAAACACAACTACACTGTTTCGGATCTGTTATGTACATATTTTGAAACCTACAATTTCGGGGAATCCCCGTAGTGCTGCGAGCAATTTCGGGGAATCCCCGGGTTGAAATAAAAGAGCTCTAAGCCAAAACAGCGCTAAACGAAACAGCGTTAAGGTACTGTGTATTTGTATAATAATTGCCTTTCTCTAATAAAAGACTTAAAGGACGGCTTCTGGTAATGCATCACTTTTCCTAAAAGGAAAATGATAGGTATAAAGTTATTCCAGATAAACTATAAAAGCGTAACGATTTCCTTGTCTAAGAGTATAACTCCTCTTCATCTAATGGTTATTGAAAACTGCGACATCTTCTCTGGAATCTGTTGATTACCTTTATGAACAAGTATTGAATAATGAAGTAGCATTTCTTTTTCATTTTTGCATATAGAATTATAGAAAATACATTTAAACTCTCTAATTTTTATCTTTAAATTCGTGTCTCTAATTTAGAATATTGCATTGTATTCGCATAAATCCTTTTGTCGTAAAGAGCTCCTAAATACTTTTATTGTTTTCCGATATTCTACACATTTGCCTCATCAATATAATTGTCTTTACCTCTTATCTAATATGCATTGTTAAGGTTTATAAAAATATTTAATAAGGAATCAAAAAAGGGATATAGTGCTATTTCTAGTAAATTATAAACCATATTGATTTTATAAATTTCGATAATTTTCAAAAAGGAACTTCTCCATCATTGTAAAATGAATAGATAAATATGGAATTATTGTCACAAAAATAACAGTAAATCAATACTGATAGTTATTAAATATATACAAGGTTTTATTATACTGTAAAATGCTTTTTTATTTTTTTTTTTTTTCTTTTTTTTAGCCGGCCCTATTCAATTTTTTTTCTAATCCCCCAAGGGAAAAAATTTCCCTTTTTAAATTTTGGGAAATTATTATAAAACAGCTTTCTGTGGAAGAACCGTGATTTATATTAATGAGAGTTGTTGTTTAAAGTCAAGTCGAGTCTAAAGGAGGTTGGCAAGCTTCATGTTAAAATCTTTTAAGGCTTTTTGATTCAAGAAAAGGACCGAAGGAGTCCTTTTGGTTTGGGGGCCCCATTTTGGCCCGCGGTTTTAAAAGGTTTCCCAATCAACTATTATAGACCTTTAAGTTAATAATTAAGCTGATAGTGCTTGTAATCACTTTCTTTCCGAACCCTTCCACCGGGGCCGGTTAGCCCAGTGGTCAAGGGTAGGGATAAAGGGCAGGAAAACCGGGGAGTTCGAGCCAAGTACCACCAAAGACCCGCCGTGTAGGTCGGGCAGGGCACGTTAAATCTGTGGGAGACCCGGGGAAAAACGTCCCCCCCGTTGGTGTGGGGGTGAAGGAGGGGGGGTGCCGGCTCGGGTGTCATCCAGTCACACGAGGGTTTCCCAAAATTGGGGTCCGTCCCCAAAAAGCCTCGTGTGGGAAAGTGCGACCCAAAATATTCACTCACTCCCCAAAAACCCTTCGGGTTATTTAAAATCCTCTTGGGAAAATATTTTTCCCCGTGCGTTTTTAGTTTAAAAAACCGCATTCCGTAGAGATGACTTTTTATGAAAAAGGGGTTTTCCTTGATTTTAGTATATGAGGTTAATCGTTGATCAAAGCGTAAAAACCCAAGTCCTCGGGGTGAACAAGGGAATTTTTGGATGGTCTCGCATCTTGAGATTAATGGGTCGACGAAATTTCCCACTGGGAAAAAGGGAAAAAATTTAAAAGAATTTCCCGGAGCTTTTGGGACTTCGAGAAGGATCATAACAAGGAGCTTCAACTCCAGATAAGTGAATTCAAATAATCTTGTATAT
The DNA here is from genome assembly GCA_019973955.1 of Trichonephila inaurata madagascariensis. Lineage (NCBI taxonomy): Eukaryota > Metazoa > Arthropoda > Arachnida > Araneae > Nephilidae > Trichonephila > Trichonephila inaurata. The sequence goes on from BMAV01009939.1 coordinate 33,254, forward strand.
TCGGTAAGGGGTTAGGATTTCTGATTGCTTCCAGAGTTAAGCTATAACTTGTGCATTTTCATAAAGTGTTAAAGGTAGAATTAGCTATTTTTAAGATCATATCTGCTACTTCCTCTAACCCCCTTACATCCTCGACCTTCGGTCCGCTACTAGCTTCCTTCGCTTAAGTTGCATTTTGATACTGATTTGATAGTTGTAATAAAAATGATTGATTTTATTAAAATATCTCCTAATAAAGTGTACCCACACACACATTCGCGATGGAGAGTTCGCGACAGGGTACATTTTTATTTCTTGAAAAAATATTGCTATTTAATGTATTGTCGCTGAAGAAAAACTATTAATCTAATACACTTCAACAATTATTTCCAAGAAAAAAACACGTTTATTTAGCCTTTTTTTTAGTTTAAAACCGATTAAGGTTAAACCCCCGTTCGAAACTGTGATATTGAAAAAGAAATAAATTTTAAAATTTATGTATTCAGTGTCACTTTGATAAGAAAAAAGTTTTAAAATTGTTTAAGAATAGTATTAAATAAAAAAAATTTTTTGACAATTTTTTTAAAACACGAACTTAGAAATTTTCCCCAAAAATTTTTCCTTTTGAAGAATGCTTCATTATAAAATATTTTGCCCCATATAGTTAAAAATCTGACAGAGGCTCAACTAGAATTTTGAAAAAAATTTTAAATTAGAAAATTTGTTTATTTATGTTTTTTCGACAACAAAGGAAAGAAAGTTTAAGAAAAACAACCCAAAAATTACTTCAATTGAAAAAAACTAAAATGAAGTAATTTTTTTTTGTAACCCCTAAAAAATGCGAATTTTTAAAAAACATAGTTGGGCCCCTCTGTACAGAGGTCTAGCTATTTTGGAAAAAAATATTTAAATAGAAGCTTTTTTCAAAAAAGGAGAACTTTTTAAAAAAGGTTATTCTGTCATTTTTGTCAAAAATTTCAATTTTGATTGTAAACTATTCTTAAAACAATTTTATATACATTTTCTAATCTAAGTAACACTAAATACATAAATATTATCCATTTATCGTTTTTTTAAAATTTGGGTTTCCCAAATAGTCGGATCCTTAAAAACCTATGACATTATTTTTGGGAAAAAAATCTAATTCATTTTCTGAAAGATGAAAAATAATTAGCCCTTAAGAAATAACAATGCAAACATTAAGCTTTAGGACTTTTACAAAAGTATAATCTTTTTAAAAATTTTTGGGTTTGATTATAAACCCGAAACCGCTTTTCAAAAGTTATAAATATGATATTTCAGTGGTTTTCTGATTCCCACATAGAATGTTCCCTAAAACGAATGTTTCATAGCAACTTATATACAGGATGTTCCAAAAATAATGCCCAAACTCTGCACAGCTAGTTTACTCGTTGAGAGAACATAAAAATGTCCAAAGAGCGGTTCCTGTTCTGTCCATAGTTTACAAGAAATATATGAAGAACAAAGTATATCGGTGCAAGTATTAAACACTGTATTGGATTCACCACCAGCAGAATTTGAAAATATTTGAAAAAATTGATGTCCAAAAATCCGCCGGTTTTTGAGGCGTCCTTTGGGCATCAAGAATGGATGAGTGCACAGGTCGAAGAAGCGCAAATTTCCATAGAGCGACGTTTCCAAATGTTTCATATCGATTCCTTAAGGGGAGTTGGAAGGGAAAAAAATTTTTTGTCAATTTCGGGTTTTGCATTTTTAAATTCTTTCATTACCTTCCAAAAAAACCCCATTTTTAATCTCACACAATTGAAGTGCTAAAAATTTTTTTTAAGGAACACAAAAGCACTCACCGATTTAATGGACAAAAAAAATAAAATTACTTCCTCTTGGCCAGCTGATGTTTACGCATTTTTAAAATTTTTTCGTAAGGCTAGCTGCCAAGTCTCAGTTATTTTTTTCCCCAAAAACGGCTTCAGAGATACAACTAATTATACGTTGTTTACATTTGTAGAAGAAAATCGTTCGTTCAAACGCCGTTTTTTTCTCTTTTGATAGTAAATTAGACCAGCTTAGCTCTTTACAACGCTTTTTATTTTGATTTTAAATATTATTTTGTTAATTTAAAAACCCAATCTACGAAAGTTTTTTAAAAAAAAGTAAATTTTAAAAAAAGGAGAAGAATAATTCCCAAAAGGACAAGTGATTCGACCACAACAGTCTTCTGCTTCTAATAGTAATATTTCTGTTCAGAAAAAAAAACTTGAATTTTAAAAAACTCTCAAAAATGAGTTTAACAGTGGGTTTAAAAATGCTATTGTGGGTTTAAATGTTTTAGTGGTGTATTTTCTGAAGCTGCAAAACTTTTTGTGTGGAGCAACGGATTAACCTTTCCTTTAAGAAAATTTGTTCGGGGACCGTTGAATTTGATATATTTTTGTGTTTTTTGCAGCTATAGCTACGTTTTTTCCTCCAAGAAGTGCAAAGCTAAAATTTGGGGAAACCCCAGCACCTACGAAATAAACACCAGGTTTGTTTTTAAATGAGATCATAGGAAAGGGCGAAGCTGCACGAATTTTTTTGGGAATCATGAACTTCCCACCCCACCGACAAAGTTCTCAAAATAAAAAATTGCTGTTGGGGGAAAACGGATGTGTGCGATGCAAGATGAAAGACCGTAGAAGAAGCGTGAAAGAAAATCGAAATATTAGAGACATTTTTGTGGCTTGATGGAAAGGGGAAAAGGGAAAATATTCCTCCTTGAATGGTGTCGACAGTTACAGTGTGGACACAGGAAAGGTATGACACTAAAAATATTATCAAAACATTGTGTTTGAAAGAAAAAAAGAAACATGGACCGGTCTGCAAGAAGAACTTCGACGGGTATGTGGACGAATGGAAATCGATGGAGCTCTATCGAATTTCAGCGCCGTTCAACGCTATGATGAGCGTTAAGAAATATTTAGGAGATGGACTAAATTTTTGCTTTAAGACCAAAATAACATTGAAAATTTAAATATGGAAAATTTATCAAAATATTGTAACCTGTTTTTGTTTTAATTATTATTTTTTGTATACATTTAAAACTAAATCAAAAAAAATTTTAAAAAAAAAAGTTTTGCATGAGTAAACAGTTTCATATGTTTTCCAAAAAATACAAACCCCAAGACGTCTTTTGTTACTACTTGGGCATTATCACTGACAAAACGCTTTGTTAGTGTTGCAAAAAAAATATTCAATAAACCTATCTATCATCCTTTAAAGAGGGAAAAATGTCGTTGAATAATTTCCCGTTTATTGGTATTTTTAATTACGCACTTTTGTGACAAAAAACAAGTACTGGTCCATGTTTGTTTTTTTACTACAAAACACAACCATCAAATCGTTCGAAATTTTACCTTGAAAGGTATGAAAGAATGTTTACAAAATTAGTTCCACCTTTGTCCCTACCCACTGTTGTATAATATCATTAACCGTAACCGTTACAAATGAAAAGAATATCAACGCAGCCGAATGACATTCTAAAAAAAATTAAAAATTTTTATATTTGTCAAAGAATTTGTGACGGCCTAGGGTTTTTCATTAACATGTCCTTTTGGGTTCTTTTTGCCAGAATAAATGGCAATTTTTCCAACCAACACGGGAAAAAAAGGGAAAGGAAAAAATGCAAATTGGGGCTTTTAAATAACAGAAGAGGAAGGGGGGGTGGCATTTGGGGGGTTTTTTTAGTTCATGGGAAGTGTGAAGGTATTTTCAAAAGTTAAGGACAGTCAAAAAAGTTCCCCCACAGAGAGCCCTTAGTCAAAGGGGCACACCATTACGCTAGGGGAACCCCAACTTTATAGGATCAATAGGGTTGAGGCTTCGTTGACATTAAGTAAGGAATATTTAAATTTAAATATTTGGGCGGTTCCCTTGAAATTGATCATAGGGGGTTTGTTATTCATAGTGGTTCGGGAGTTATTTCGGTATTATATATTGTGTGTTTAGCCACCGTAGATTCTCTCACGTATCATATTATTATCTAATCTGTTATTGGTTTAAGTTAAGATCTTTATAAAGTAATATTAGGATTATGGCAGCTTCTAGTTCTTCATTTATTCCTACACCTCTAGCTCACACTGACAATCCAGGAGAAGGGCACCCGAAAGGGGCGCCCTTACAAATTTTCCACCAAATTTTTAATACATTGTCTTAAATAAAAGAATTTCTCAGAGCAATGGGTCATGACCGGGCAACTTAAAAATTCTCGGTGGATCACAGGTTGATTATTGCTGTTCTAAGCTGATAGCAGATTTGATCTTATTTTTGTTCCGTATATATTATTTTAATCTCTTATATATTATCCTTTTCATTTTTCATCTTATGTAATTCTTCTTTGTATAAACCTTTTAGTGTACATTTTTGTATTGCCTGTTTTAAAAATTACATTATTGTGTATTTTAATTTTAGATATCTGTACGACATAAAGATACCTATCTTTCAATTGTCAGCTGCATTAGAAATTTAAAAAAAATGTATTTATCATTCAAAAGTGGTTTGAAATACAGATTTCAGCTCTAACTTAATAAAATAAAATTTAGTGGTAGTTAAACAATCTGTCCCATTTCTATGATAATTGAAGTTTTCTTTAAAATGTATAAATGTGTGTATATATAATTTCTACCTTAAAATATATTTTAAGGTAGAAACAAGTATAAAGAATTGAAAATATTGAAATACATAGTAAGCAATTTCAAAAAATGTATTACAACTTTTCTTAGAACATAGACTTCCTAAGCTTCATATAAATCCTTTTTTCTAGAACTAAATCCATTTGATAAGAAGATTTACTGACCAATAGTTGTTGGAAGGAAATCAAGTGTTTTTTCTTTAGGCTGTAAATATCGTACCACGTGAATCTAATAAAAGGAACTCTATCGATTTCCAAAGGTTCTTCAACCTAGAGAATAAAATTGTTGTAACCATTTTCAGACGAAAAACTTCTAACTTTGAAATTAAGGGTTGTTATTTTATAAATTTCTGATTTCTTTGTTAGGTACTAGACACAGAAGAGTATTTTTTAAGTTACAGTCGGACCCCGATTTAACGAATTCAACGGGACTGAATATTTTATTCGGGATTATTTGTAACATCAGGTCCAAAAAAATATTATTTCTTTGCACTTTCTTTTTAAGTAATTATATTATAAGCATCTACAGAAACAATCTTCATAGTTAGAAATGAAACACTTTTTATTCAGCAGTTAAAAATACTATTAGTGAATTATCTTATCATTTTTTTTTCTAATGGGCCTGCGGATTGGTATTTTTACCTTTGCAGGTCTAGTATATCTCCCAGGAGCTGGTATCACTTTAATGTGGCCCCAAATTTGGGGATACCATACGCAAATAAAAAATTAATTTTTTTTTCCCCAAATAATTTTGTTTTACAAAGGCTTTTTAAACCGTTTTAAAATTAATTATTTATTTTAAATAAGTTTTGAACGACAGGGCTTCAAAAATTCAAAAAGAACCAATGTATTTAAAAAGGGGTAAATAATTTCAACCAAATTTAAATTTTTTAAAATTTTGAAATAAACCCCAACTTTTCTTTTTTTTTTTCATTAACTTTATTTTTTATTAAAAAATTACCTTAAATTTTTCTCAACTTTTTTGTTAAATAGAATACATTTGTGGAATTCAAAAATAAATAAAAATAGAAAATAACTTAAGCATTTAATTTCTTTTTTTAAAAAATTTTTAAAAAAATTTTAGTCAATTTTTTTCTTAGTTGAAAATTTTAAAAAAGCCCTTTTCAAAATTTTTTTAAAAAATATTGAAAAAAACATTAAAAACCAAAAAATTTAAAAAGGGGTATATTTTGTAAAATAAATTTATTTTTGTATTCAGAAAGGAAAAAATTTTTTTCAGTCGGGAAAATTTAAAATTTTAGGTTTTTTTTCTGAGTAAGAATCACCAAAAATAATTTTTTGTTTTTTAAAAATAAATAAATAAATTTAAAAAACCATTTTTCTAAGAAACCTTTTTTTGCAAAAAACAAAAAATTTTCTTCATTTCTGGGGCGTGTTTTAAATCCCCCGGCAGGCGTAACTAAGCGGAAATTTTCCCCTTTCCTTCCCAGAAACCCATTTTGAAGAGCAATTTTGTTCTAGTTTTAACTTTGCCAGGAACCCAAAAAGGGCCAAAAAGGGGAAAACCCAAAATTTAAAAAATTTTACGCCCCCGGGTGGCGACAAAAACCACGACGGACGGGTTGGAAAAAACCCTTTGGTGCCGGGAAAACCCAAACATGCCCCCAAAGGCGCAGCGAAAATGGGTTTGGGCAAAATTTTTAAAAATATTGACTAATAGATGTTTGACAATATGTTTGTTTCCCGACTCAAAAAGTTTTTTTTTCGACAAAAGCAAAGAAAATACTGCGTCATTTACATCATGCTGCATGAGGTTCTTTTCACATTTTCTAAACAATAGAAAACATTTAAAGCGTAACAATTTTGATAGGGTTAATTATCTATTTTTATTAGAATTTATTCATAGCTCCAGAAAATCAACAATTTCCTCAACTTCATTTGCAAAGATAAACAGTCCACTTAACGTATAAACGGTACGCATAATAAACCACTTCTTTAAAAAAAAAAAAAATTGCAGAATATCTTAAAAAATCCCGCTTTTTGAAAGGGGAAAAAATAAGATAAAAATTTCCCGTCCTATTCAAAACTCACGATTTGAAAAACTCATACTCATCTACACCTGTAATTTTAAAATGTGCTACCTTTCCGCGAAATTTGCTGCTTCGAAGAAAATATTCTGTACCGGGCTTGTCATTTTAAAAAAATCATTTTTTTCTAATCCAAACAATAAAAAAAATTTTACGAAGAAATAACAAATTTGGGGTTTTTTTTTTCGTTAAATGGGGCGTTTAAGCAGGTCCGACTGGTTTTTTAAAATATTTTTAAAAAAAAATAATATTTTCACTGAACAATGGGATTTGGGGTATTTTTTAAAAAGATACTACTTTTTTGAGTCAATACACAATTTGCAGTTTTTTCATTCAAACTTTATAAACTCTTACGGTAAAATTTGTTTTCCCGATATTCAACAAATTTTTTTCCCCAAATAATTTAAATATTTTTTTGACGTTTTAAAAAATGCAGTAACCTTAGAGTTTTAGAAAACGCAGCCCAGAGTTCTCAGTGAAAGTTTGATTTTCACAAATCTATCTAAAAACTGTAATAAGTACTTTTATTACAGAATGAATTTAAAACATTTAATGTTAGTGACGATATGAAAACAAGCTTCAGTTTCAGGTTAACACAGCGTTTCATAAACTTTCAATATTTGTGACCCAATTTTCAATCAGAATTTTCATCGCTTCCCCCCCATACAATAACTATGTATTCAGTGTAGTAGTAATGTATTTTGATGCTAAACTACAATACGACCTTAATCATAAGCCGTACAAAATATCAATTTTTTAATTTTATATGTGTTTCTTTCAAGTAATAGATATTTTAAGTAAGTTACCTTTAAGTAAAAGAAAAGTATTGTTACTTTTGCATTCTAACTTTTAAATTGAAATAAATTTATCTCAAAAGAACTTTTAATTCAATGAAGTATTTATGTCCTCAATCATCCATTTCTATAAGTATAAATGTCAATAGAACAAGTAATATAAAAAAATATTTTAAGTCAATTCCTACTTAGATCAACAAAGAAAAATTTTATTTTAGCTACTTTTTATTAAATAATTACAATTAATATAAATATGTATATACGTATGACAGAATCACAACATTAAGTGGTAATTAATTTTTTATTAATTATCATTAAAGTATCGTATTATCATCCAAAACAATCGTGTACATAAAATTTTAGTTCAACTGAATGCTTTAAAAAGTGAGAAAGAAACCTTTTCAAGTTCTGACACAAATCGCCAAAAGGGTCGCTAATTCACCAAAAATGTAACCAACGTGGCTGTATCTGTGATTCCTTAAATAATTAAATTTAATCAATTAATTTTTATTAATTATATTTACATTATTGTATTGTCAACCAAAATAATCACGTATATAAACTTTCAGCTCAATTGAGCCCTTTAAAATGTCTTTTATTAACGATTGAAAATTCCACCAAGATAAAAAAATAAATATATATAGAGTGTGAGCTAATAGTAGGAATTGAAAAATATTCTAGTCTCTGTTGCTCTCTATCTTTATCCATCACAGACTGGCATTCGAACGGGTTTCTGAGCAACCATCTGGGTAAGTTATCGGACGTCTATGCAATCGTCTCCCTTTGAAAAAATTTTGCTCTGCAATACAAGCCCCTGAGAATCATTAGTAATTTATTAAAATTACTCTTAATTTAGTATTGATAAATTAATAATCACATACATTGTGAAGTACTGATACATTTATAAGTATACAAATCAGATATACGTGTATTTTATTTTTTACTAAGTTAGATTTTTTTTTGTTTTGCTTCCTTTCATTAAAGTAATATTTTTTTAAAAATATTTTATTTTCTACTTTTCAATATGCTCCTTACCCCTTAGGACTATCACATCATCCCTAAGAGGGGTGAGCCCCACGATTAGAAAAATGCCGGGTTAACAGGTTAATACAGAGTAAGGAATGTGGGTTGGTGGAGAATAAAAATATATAATTCTCGATTTTGCTAAGGGAATATGGTACGATTTATAAAAAAATATGTGGTGGAATGGTTCTTATAATATTTTGCTTGTGACCTATGTGTGTATTTTAAGTAAAATAGTTTTTTTACTTTCAAAATGCTACAAAATGCAAACCGAATAAGTTTTTCAAAAAATCTGATAAGGGATTTTAAAATGCAACCCCTCTTACAATAATTCATGAACACATATGAAATTTGTTATATAACAGCGGAAAACTAAGGAAAACCAAAGTTCGTATGTGGTTTAAACTAATATGGTTGATATTTGTAAAATCACGTTTTACACGGAAGCTTATTGAAATTCTTTAAAAAAAATGTATACATTACAAGTTCAACTATTTTTTTTGAAAAAATAAGTATTGCTTTGATTCAAAAATGCATACCAAATTTTGTTACATGTACTAATAGTAATAGTTAGAAAAAAAATCGAAACATTTGTCATAAAAAAGCCATAGCATTTTAAACGAAGACAAAATATGTAATTTTTTTCGCTTAGAAGTAAACCAATTTAAATTTTATTTTGCTATCGGAATGCAATGGAAAGGCTCTAGAGAGAATTTTCATTTAGAGCTTTTAAACTTTGCGATATTGTAGAAAATATAAAAAATAATTTAATTTTTTTTTATCAATTTTTGTCAATTTAATCATACTGTGCCCTCTTTAAGTAAAATTTTAAGCATGTCTAACACGTTTTATTCAAAATAAAATTCAAAGTCTCATCCCTTTAAAAAAGCATTGCATTAATCGACCTCTCGTTTTGATAACGAACATTTTACATCACGCTTACAACGACACATTAAGCAATATATGTATATATATATATATATATACATATACATATAGTGGTGTGTGCGTGCGTGCGTGCGTGCAATTTTCCATTAAAGGCGCTGGTACTGTAGCCACCAGCGAACTAACAAGAGGAGAAAGAGATCATTAGCGATTGGAAACAGGAAACAAAGGGACCAGATTTCCGCTTTTACAATTTTAGTCCTTATGTTGAAACTGTGTGAAACTACTTCTTTGGGAATTAGAAGTATCCTATCTCAATGAGATCCAAATCATCTTGATGTTTTCATGTAAGATTGTTTTGTCCGGGGTTAAATGTTTGCGTTTTTATTAATGGACAGTGTTATCTTCAGTGTACTCCTGAATGTACATCGTACTGTATATCCCCATTGTTTTATTACTTTATAAAAGAAACGAAACACCCGTGCGAGTCCAATTAATGTTAACTTTAAATAAAGAGGCACGTTTATTTTCAAATAGCATTACATTAAAAATTGTAAAGGGGACAGTACTGTACGATTTAATTCACAAAAATTGGGGAAGAAATTAAAATAGGATTTTTTTTAGACTAAATTATTTTTCAAATAATTTTCTATATAATCTCACAAAATTTAAAAGTTCTGAATTTAAAAAAAAATCAAGAGTTTTATTATGACTTTTATGTTCGTTTCCTAATGTTCACAGGATCTGAACTATTCACAATCTGATGGCCAATAAAAGCTTAAAAAGAATTTATCTTATAAGGAGAGGGCACAACTAAGGAAATTCATTTGGTTTCGAGACATGGTGTAATAGTAATACTCCTTTAGGGTGTTCACCCCTCAATGTAATTCCGCCGAATGGCCAGTCAATTCGGAGAAAAAAAGTCTTCGAAATTCATACTTAGCTTTTATACAATTAAATTTCAATTTCGTACAACGATTTCGTAGCTTGTTGATATATCATCTGCATACTATGCGCAAGGTCTGGGTTCGATTCATCGGTCAATTTTTTTTTCATTACATTTAATTATTTTTAAAATTAAATAAACTTACTTATGAAAGGTTTATTAAATATTAAATAATATTTTATGTAATTATTTTGTATTTTATAAACTAAAAAAATACTGTAATTATATAAATATATTTAATAAAATATTATAAATATATATATTAAGTTTTATAAATATATTTTTATATTAATAAATAATATTTATAATAAAATATATAATAAATATTAAATAATATTATACACAAAAAAATTAGTTACAAATAGTTTTACAATGTGAAATAAAATATACTATAAATAATATATTATTTATAATATAAAACAATTTATGAAATATATTATTATTAAATAAATTATTTTATAATTAATATATTAAAAATATTATAGACTTTTTTATATATTATGAATTTAGTTATTTTTTATGTTATATAACATTTAATAAGAGTACTTTTTAAATAATTTAAAATTATAATTATTTCAATAATAAATAATACATTTAATAATAATTTTAAAAATAAATTAATAATTTTAATGATAATTTAATAACTATTTTAATAATAAATTAATAATCATTTCAATAATAAATTAATAATAATTTCAAAGATAAATTAATAATTTTAAAAAAAAATTAATAATTTTAATAAGAAATTAATAATTTTAAAAATAACTTAATATTTTTAATAATAAAATTAATACTTTTAAAAATAAATTAATACTTTTAATAATAAAATTAGTAATTTTAATAAAAAATTAATAATTTTAATAAGACAATAATTTTAATAATAATTCTTAATAATATAATTCGTATTAATTAATTTTAATTATGAATTATCTTAATTATTAACTACTTTAATTACAATTATTTCATATAATTTTAAATAATAATTATTTTAAGTAATTTTAATCAATAAGTATTTTAAATAATTTTAATTATTAATAATTTTAATTATAAATAATTTTAATTATGAATAATTTTAATTATAAATAATTTTAATTATGAATAATTTTAATTATGAATAATTTTAATTATTAATAATTTTAATTATGAATAATTTAATTAATAATTTTTTAAATAATTGTAATTAATAATTATTTTAAATAATTGTAATTAATAATTATTTTAAATATTTTTATTAATAATAATTTTAAATAATAAATTTATTTAATTGTTTTTGTTTATAAAACACAAAATAATTACATAAAATATCATTTAATATTTAATAAACCTTTCATAAATAAGTTTATTTAATTTGAAAAATAATTAAATGAAATGAAAAAAAAATTGACCGATGAATCAAACCCAGACCTCGCGCATAGTATGCAGATGATATATCAACAAGCTACGAAATCGTTGTACGAAATTGAAATTTTAAATTTTAAATAAAAGCTATATGAATTTCGAAGACTTTTTTTCTCCGAATTGACTGGCCATTCAGAGGAATTACATTGAGGGGGTGAACACCTTAAAGGAGTACAACTATTACACCAAGTCTCGACCCCAAATTAATTTCCTTAGTCGTGCCCTCTTCTTGTTAAAAAAAAACTCATTTTTCTTCATTTCAAATGCTAAAGCTTTTTTCTATTGAAAGAATGCTTTGAATTTTTTTTATTATTTTATGAAATTTTATCTATTTTTTATTATTTTTTTTATTTTTATTTATTTATTTATTTTATTTTTTATTTATTTATTTTGTTATTATTTATTTATTTATTTTGTTATTATTTATTTGTTATTATTATTTATTTATTTATAATTATTTATTTATTTTATTATTATTTATTTATTTTATTATTATTTATTTATTTTATTATTATTCATCTATTTTATTATTATTTATTTATTTTATTATTATTAATTTATTTGTATTACTATTTATTTTTATTTAATTATTTTTTTATTACTTTTTTAATAGTACATGTATCAGAAGTTTTTACGTATTTTTAAATCAAAGTAATAATTATTTTAAAAAATAAAACAATTGAATGTATGAGTTACCCACCTTTTATAGAATTTTCAATAAGCATTCAGAAAAAAAGAATATTTTACAGACGTTAATTATGCTAGCTATAAACCCATACCAACTTTTGTTATGCATAGCTTGAATTGTTTGTAAATCAAATTTCATGTAAGTACGCCAATTATTGAGGGAGGAGTAGCATCTTCAAATCCCTTTATTAATTTTAAAACTTTTCCTTAAAAAATTAAATGGCTGGTATTTCGCTTTTATTTTAAGAATAAATCTGGTTTATATAATTCGTATCCTTCCGTTTCAAGCAAAACAATTTTTTAAAACCAAAATTTAAAAGGTTAGTATATACCCAATTTGGTTTTTTTGCAACATTTTAAAAACCATTTTTTAAAATATGAAAAAACCTAGTATTCCATTAAAGTATCCGACTACGTTCGGAACCGTGATTTTAAAAAAAGTGAAAAAATGGATAATTTTCATGATATTTAGTCTCCCCTTAGATTAAAATTTACCCCTTTAAAAATTGTTTTAAGGACTTTTTGAAAAAAAGAAAGTTATTTAAATACAATATTTTGGCAAAAATTAACTTGAAAAACCCTTTTTTTTAAAAATGTTCTCCGTTTATAAAAATATGCTTCAAAAAATAATAAAAATTTTTTTGTGTGTGTGTGTGTGTGTGTGTGTGTGTGTGTGTGTGTGTGTGTGTGTGTGTGTGTGTGTGTGTGTGTGTGTGTGTGTGTGTGTGTGTGTGTTTTTGGGTGTGTGTGTGTGTGGGTTTTTACATAAACTTAAGACTTCTCCAGAGAGTCTGAACTTTTTTTTTTAAAAAAATTCACATTTTTTTGGGGGAGTTAAAAACCCATTGAAAAAAACTATCGGCGTTTTTTTTTTTTAAAATTTCCCCCCTCTGTTGTCGAAAAACATGTATAAACCAACTTCTGGTTATATTTTTTTAAAAATTTCCCAGTTGAGCCTTTTTTACAGAGGTCTGAGCTATATACAGGAAAAAAATATTATAATAGAAGCATTTTTAAAAAAAGGAAAAATTTTTTGAAAATGGGTCATTCTATTTCATTTTTAAAAATATTGTACTTAAAAAATTTTTTTATTGTAATACTTTTTTTAAAAAAAAATTTTATATACTTTTTTTCTAATCAAAATGACACTAAATATCATAAATATTATCCTTTTAAAAGGTTTTTTAAAACCAGGGTTTCCCGAACGTTGTCGGATATTTCTTAACTATTTGGGGGGAAAAAAATCCTTCAAACTAAAAGACAAAACATCGTCAGAAAAAAACCACTAAACTATTACGAACTACAATTATTTTTTGTATAAATTAAACTTAACTTCCCTCTCCAAAATTATAGGGGGTTTAAAATGTTTGAAAACTTACCCGTGCAAAAACTTTTGAAACTCGGAAAATACACTTTGTTCTATAGCGAGTGGTGCGGCATAAACAAAAAGTAACCCTCTCTGCAATGCGTCGTGGAGGTCTTCCTTCTGCATTTCAGGGTTTTTCCCTGCGTTATCGTCAAGTAAATCAGGTTTTAATTTACTTATTTTTTTCTTTTTTTTTATAGTCAGTTTCACTTCCACTCAAGTATCACTACTTTCACTTTCACTACAAGAATGAATTAAGTAGTTTCAACACACTGAACTTTCAAGGTTAAGTTCCGTCATTTCCTTTTCGGTGTCGTTTCCTTTTTGAGCGCAATTTTTTACTTTTAAAGCAGTATATTAGTAAGCTAATAAAACAATTTTTATATAACATTTTTACAAATTTCACTTCTATTCTTGGAAATTACCGCCTTACAAATTATAGTAAACCGTATATTACCATGGTATAATCTACGAATCGTATTTGTTTGATTTCTGCGTTAGTTGGCTTCATTTATTTTTTCCAAATTTTACCGCTTTAACTATTCTTAATACGGTAACTAATATTAACCCTTCTGTTCCTGATTTTTGTGCGTTTGAAATAAATCAGGGTGATATAAATCATATATTCTAGATCAGACATTTCCAAACTTTTTTGCCTTGCCATGTTTTTTATTTTTGGACAGAACACTGCTTACCTAATATTAAATTTGTGCTCTTTTATCAACTTAAATGTCTTTTCTAACTGGTATAGAGCTCATACTTTAAAAGATTTAAATTTTTATCTGTAGTGAAGTATTGTTCTTAAAACTTAAACGCGTGTTATTTAATGTTATAATATTTAAATTCAAAAATACATGAAATAAATGAGCAACAAACAAAAAATGCTTTTAATAAGAGGGATGAATCTGGCGCTTCACAATAAGAAATATTTAATATTTAGCATCAATCATGTAGAGTTTAACCCTAAATTCCTTCGGTAAGTAGTGTCTAGTCTTTCTTTCTTCTTTTTTTTTTTTTTTTTCTTTTTTTTTTTTTTAAAAAAAATTGGCAACCGTGGCAAAATTTTTCCTTACTAGGAAAAGCAAATAAAATTTCTAACGACATTCCATTATTCTAGGTTCTTTTTCAATGCCTACTATTAGCTCACACTCTCTATATATTTATTTATTTATCTTCGTGGAATTTTCAATCGTTTATAAAATACATTTTAAAGCGATCAATTGAGTTGAAATTTTATATGCATTACAATACAGTAATTTAATTATAATTAATAAAAAATTTAAATTTATTTTAAAACTAAATTTTTTAAAGAAATACAAATACACACAGAGCCACGTTGGCATCATTTTTTTTTGACTTAGCGACCCTTTTTGGGGCTTGTGTCAAAACTTTAAAATTTTTTTTAAAGCATTCGGAAATGAAATTTAATATACACGATTTTTTGGGATGACAATAGATATTTTAATGATAATTAAAAATACTTACCATTTAAAGTATTCTGTTTATGTATATACTTATTTATATATTAATTTAATTTTTGTAAAAAAAAAATTTTTTTTTATTGATCAAGTAGGAATTGATTTAAAAAAAAATTTTTTTTACTTGTTATAAAAAATTGTTGACATCCATTCTAAATTTTTTATTTTAAGCCCTTTTCGTTATAAATAAAAATTTCCCAATCAGTACCTCTTGTAATATGACATTTATTTTCTTCAATGTGAGACAAATGTTTTCCTTGTTTACTGTGGTATTACCATAGTCAAAGTATTATCAAACCTAGTTTCAAATTCTGAATAGCATTTAAATGAATGTATATGTTAAAACGTCATATTTCTGTCAGATTGTCTGTGGCAAAATGAGAAACTGCGAAAATTCATGACGTCCAATATTATACTGTTTTGGCTTAATTCTGGCAAGAAAAGCTGAAATGAGGATTCTTGTTTTCATTAAATATATCCTGCCGTATTGTAGCTGTGTAAAATCTAACTCAATAAATTTAGTATATAAATCACAGTTAAGAAGATAAAATCTTGGTTTCTCCTTTGAAATTTTCTTTTTTAAAATTTGTCACGTCTGTTTTAATTCCCCTGTCGTGACCCCCTTTATACTCATAGAAATCTATTTTTTTTTTTCCTAATGGCCCCCCGCAAATACCCTGGGGGAATAAAAATTTTGAAAAATGGTTTAAAAAGGTTTAAAGTTTGTTGTAATTGTTTGGGTGCTGGGTGCGTGGTTTGGGGGTGGTTTTTTTTTTTTTTTTTTTTTTGTTTTTTTTTTTTTTGGTTTTTTTGGGGGTTTTTTTTTGTTGGTTTTTGGGGGTTTTTTTGGGTTTTTGGGAATAATTCCCTTTTAAACCCTTTTTTTTAACCTTTTCTTTTTTTTAATTTTTGGTTTAAAAAAAAACGTTTTTCTTTTTGTGCAAACCCTTTCCTTTTACGATTTTACCAATCAAACCCAAAGAAAAGCCATTCAAAAAGCTTTTTTTCCCCCCAAAAAAATCAAAAACCCGGGGTTTTTTTTTTTTTTAAAATTTTTTTAAAAAAAAAATAAATAATTTTTTAACTTTATTTGTAAATAAAAGGGGGGAAAATTCCTCTCTTTATTTAAGCCATTTTAAAAAAAAATTTTTTTAAATTTATTTAAAACCCCAATTTTTAAAATATTATTATTAATATTTAAATTATTTAAAAAATTTTTTAATTTTCAGAAAAATTTATAAAAAAAAATATTAATTCCCCAAAGCAGGCCCCCTTACAAGTCAACATTGACCC
Organism: Trichonephila inaurata madagascariensis; assembly: GCA_019973955.1. Lineage (NCBI taxonomy): Eukaryota > Metazoa > Arthropoda > Arachnida > Araneae > Nephilidae > Trichonephila > Trichonephila inaurata. The sequence continues at coordinate 49,799 of BMAV01009939.1, forward strand.
CTGGGGGCCGATATAAACCTCTTTGAGAATCACTGTTCTAGATTAAAGGATAGATGTTTAAAAAAGAATCCTAGTATATGTGTGTGTGTGGGTGTTGTGCGTGCGTTTGCGTGCGTGTGGGTGTGGTGGTGGTGTGTGTGTGTGTGTGTGTGTGTGTGTGTGTGTGTGTGTGTGTGTGTGTGTGTGTGTGTGTGTGTGTGTGTGTGTGTGTGTGTGTGTGTGTGTGTGTGTGTGTGTGTGTGTGTGTGTGTGTGTGTGTGTGTGTAATAACCTTTAACATTCTTTTAATTAACTCTTTTGATCTATAAAAAAATTTTTAATTTTAGGTTTAAAATAAAGTTGTAATTTTAATCGAAATTAAACATTTCCTTTCCCACGCTTTTTAGCCAATCAGATGCCCAAACGAAAACGCCTATTCCAACCCGCCTTTCTCTGCTTGCAGCCATCACGTAAGATTGTAAATATCGGGCTTTTGTCTTGTGTTGTGTCCCCCAAAATCCCGCCCACTGAATGTGAAAATAGAACGTAATTGTGTTTTTAATCTGCTTATTGTGCTCATAATAAAGGAGGTAAAGCTCTTTTTTATTCTGAAGACGTCATTAAAATCAAAATTTATAATCTTCCACCCCGGGCCAACACTACCAATCTATTTACAAATATATATATATAAAATTTAAATTATATATATATATATATATATATTATATAAAACATGAAATAGTTGATAAACAATAATATGATTGAAATATCCATCATCATGCAAATTTACATGTTAAGCCCAGTACAAAATTTTAAAAAATAATATATATTTGTATCATTTTTATTCCTGACGATAATTAAAAAATATTATTATTGTTATTATTTCAATTTCCTCCGTATCGCTGAATTTTAGTCAACAAATCCATCATAACTGGTCCAAATAATCTTCAATCTTGGGGTTTTCTACATAAATAAAACAAAATAAACCTATAGTAAAAAATATTTTCTTCATGCATTAGAAGTGAAACAACTGCATAATAATGTTAATTTCTGTTACATGGTTATGGGAAAATTATTTGGATCATTCGATATAAATTAAACAGAAAATAACAAACAAACAAAAAAAAACCTTTTTCAACTCCTTATCGTTTTTATTGAAATAAAAAAACTCAGAACAGGTTCAAAAATTACCAGTGACCTCATGGGGTTGTCATATATAAAATTATATACAAGATTTAATACATCTTGATAATTTTTTTTTTGTAAGGGTTATAATTAATCCCTTAACTGCCAATTAAAAGTTATGCAACTCACTCCCCAATGCCACCGTCTTCCACGTGATGCATTGGTGGTGATGGGGAGTACGCAAAGAAAAGAAATAAATTAAAAATTCTCTGAAATAAGTAAATCCTTCGAAAACACTGTCTAGGTCCTTTTATTGCATTCCAAAGCCTTCGGAATAATTTTATGGATAGAAGTGCACAGAAAAGATCATACTCTGAAAGACGTATATATACACCCTGGGCAGTTAACGCTTTGTCTGAGCAAGACGTTTATATACGTTAGTGTTACTTAAAAGATTAAAGTCTTATTATAGCCTTAGGATCAAAGTCTCATCTTCTTGATTTCAATACATTGTTACTGTAAGGGGGGGCGATGAAAATTATGATTGAAAATTGGGTGGCTAATATTGAAAGTTTGAGAAGCAGTGATATACACACTTCCAGAAAATACAAATACACGCAGGCTTATGTATAAATACACATACATAAACTATATACATACATAGTTACATAAGATATTTTAATCCAAATCCCCTGCAGACAGCTTAGTCATCAATGAGAAAATTCAGAAAAATCTAGAAGAGTGGACGGCTGGAATAATAAATAAGGCAAATTTTGCTAAAATAAAAAGAGACATCTCGCTTTCACTTAATCTCATAAAAAAAAAAAAAATCTTTACAAAACACAATGTTCAATAAGTTTAAAAATGCACTCGCAATACTTTCTAGGAGAGCATCTTGCACTTTCTATTAAAAAACAATTTCCTACGGAAACAATATATATGAGAGACAGATACATCATCATAATTGTTTGTTTTCTTACCCGACAATGCTTGAAAGTTTTAAGTAAGAAGAAAATATATTATAAAATTTTTGAAGAACGTAAAAATATTTGCGAAAATCTAAATATGAAGGCGGAAGTACGGGTTTTTTTTTTTGCAAGGAATTTTCTTGCACTAGATTAAATTCATGTTAGGTTATTTTTTTTCTTTTATAAAAAAATTGAAAGTAAAATTTAAATATGTATTCATATTAAATAAGTATTTTATCTTGTCTGGGTATGTAACACTTTAAAAATGAAAAAGGTATTTCAAAAATTTTTTTAAAATTTCTTTTAAAATTTTCCCTTGGGGGAAAATTTTTTGGGGGCTTTTTTGGAAAATTTTTAAACAAAACCCCTTTTAAAAAAAGAAAATTTTATTTCAAGATTAGCACATTTTAAAAAATGGAAGTGTGTTTTGAAGGGGAAGGAAAAACCCCCCCATTAAAAGAAAGCATTTTTACCCAAAATCAAAATTTAAAAACCGGGGATTATAAAAAAGGGGTTTATTAAAAATAAATTAAAAAAATTTTTTTAAGATTTCTAAATCCCTTTTTGGGAAATTAAAAAGCAATTGGGGATTTCCAGCCTTTTCCCCCAAAAGGGAAAAAATTGATTATTTTTGTTTTTATTGGATTTTTTATAAGTTGTTGTGGGAAGGGAAAATTAAAAATTTGATTAATAAAAATTGTTTCTGGATAGTTTGGGCTTTCAATCTTTAAAATAAATTTTAAGGTAGTTCAAGAAAATTTTAAAGAGAAGTTTTGGCCCCCCAGGGGGGGTTATTAAAAGGGTTTGAATGTTTATCCACTTTTTTCTTCAATTTCGCCAAAAATTTTAATTTTGAAAAATAAATTTTTTCCCTAGGGAAAAAAAAACCCCTTTCCCCTCCCTTTGGAAAAATAAAAATCCCAGGGGAAAAATTTTTTTTCGGGGATGGACAACTTCAAATGTTTTTAAGGTGCCTGACTAGTTGCGAAGACATTTTTTTTTTAAATTTTGCTGAAAATTTATTTTTAAACTCATTTTTTTGTTTAATTATAACTGAAAACTAATAAAAAAAGCAAAAAAAAAAATTTCTTTCAATGTTTTTTTTTAAATATGGCCAATTTTAGGTTTAAATTTGACGTTATTTGCACGTTACGTTAAACATAGTAAAAAAAATTTTAAACCAAAAAATTTTTTAAAATCCTATATAATTTTACTCAAAAAACAGTTACTGATGAATTGACCTAATATTTTTAAAAATTTTTTAATTTATTACTGAACTAGAGGTCAAAAGTGCACGAATGAAAATTTTTTCAAATTTTTTAATTTATCACACGGGAAAAAATTTAAAAAGATAAACATGCTGTTTTTTTTTAACCCCTTACGTCACAGCTTTACAAAACTATAAAAATTTGCACAATTATAAAAAAATTTTGGGACAATTGTCTACGGGGAACTTTTGAGATATCTTTTTACCGTGTTGAAAAAATATAAAAAAATCTGTTTCAGAAAAAAAATGCATTTAAAGATTTAAAATTAAAAAATTTAAAAACTATACTGCAAAAAACCCTAAAACCCCTATAAAATTAAAAGGACAAACCTTTTCAAAGCAATTATGGATATTAAAATTTTTTCTTCAAACTTTTTATTTTTTTAATATTTTTAACAACTTTAAAAGTGTCAAGAAGCTTTTTCTTAAAGTCTAAGTACATAGTTTACGAAATACAGTTTTAACATATAAAAAGCATTTTAAAAACCCTTATTACATTAAAAATAAAAACTTTTTCATAAAAAAAACAAATATGTATTCTTCCTTTATTTTAAAGTTAAGAAATATTTAATAAAAAAATATATTTGTGTTTTTTTTAGCAGTAAACATTCACAAAAAAAGTTTTTAAAAAATATTTTTTTATCAAAAAGGTTATCATAAATAAAAGAATAAAAACCCCATGCAAAGAAGTATTTTTTAAAACCCTCCATATGAATAAAAACTAAGCCTTCTTTTTTTTTCATCCTTAGTTAGTTTTTTTTTTCCCTTTTGCTTTTTCCGAGAAAATTTTGGGAAAATCGGTAAAAAAAGGGGTCTTAAAGATGTTGAAATCCGTTGTTTATCAAATTTAAGTAACTTTTGGAGAACACTTTCGGGAAAGGGAACCATTTACATTTCGAATTACTGATAATATACCAGCACACATAACCAGAATTGCTTTTAACTAATAATGCACCCAAACGAAAGCCAATCCAATAAATATTTTTTTTGGGGAAAACAATATTCCACAAAATGTTGTTAAAATTTTCCTGTTACAATTCTGTGTCTTGCCATGAAGACTTTTTTTTCAACAAATTTTCATTTACACAGTTTTGATATGTAGGCTTTTTTTTGGGTTTTTAAAATTTTATTAGGAAGTCCTGGGCTGAATTTTTTTTGGGGGGACTCCCTGCTGCTTTTTCCCCTTTTTGGGAATGACACCCAAACCCCGATCCTTCAGGGCACCGTCCATGCAATTATTATTTTTTCCAGATACACAGTGGAAAAAAAGAGCCTTTTACACTACTCATCATCTTTTTTTTAGATTACCTACATTTTTAATAGCTATTCCATAATAGTTCTGAATTCTGTCAATTAATTTATCAGTTTAAATTTTTTTTTCCTCCCAAACCTTTCATCGTTTTTTTAATTTGACGCAACCTCCCCCACACGTTTCTGTAATGGCCTATACACTCGGGGTTTGGTTACTTGGGTAATTCCATAAAAGTTTTTTAAAAGATTCATATCCTTTTTGGGGTCCCCATCTCGGTAGTATTCATTGTGCTGTACATCCCTACATTTGATCTCTCAAAATACGGGTAGGCTCCCCAAAAACTTCCATGTTCTCCGCAGAACCTTTTTTTTAGTTCGAACCCTTTAAAAGTTTTTGATGATTGGCTATTGCCTTTTGCGCATATGTTGGGAATATTTGGGCATAACTTCAATGTCTAAAATTGTACCGGTGTCAACTGGGTATGGCACTTACACACCCCAAAGATATGATTCTTTCTTTCCAAGTACCATCAATAGATATTCCACCCTTTAGTGAAACTATTTGAGCCTTTGATTTCACTCAATGCAAAACGTTGATGTTTTCTTTAGCAACACGTTTTAGTTGCTTTCAACAGTTTTCTTTTGGGGAAAGTAAAAATTTTGACAGGAAAGGAAAAATGAGGAAAGCACATAACTTTTTTCCAGCAGAAAATCCCTTTCCGATTATCCTTAGCCCCAAAAAAAATTGAAGAGTTTATAAGACAAGAACCTTTCATCTTTCTGACGTAGGGAAACCTTTTTTAAAAAAGGAGCAGTTTTTTTCACTTTAGGTTCATATGTGAGCATAATCCACTGGGGCAGAGTCTTCTATAAAATTCCAAGCCCCCGAGAAAACAGGGCAGGGCAAAAAAACTATGGCAAAAAATTTAAATTAAAGTTGCCGTTTACAATTCTATTGTCTTCATAAGTTTCAAAAAAGTCTTTTTGAGAAAATATCCAAACTTTAAGGGGTTGATTCCCCAAATTTTTTGGGAATTTGCGGATTCAGTAGAATTGGGGGGGATGTTTCCCTCATTCCCTTTCTAAGCACGAATGGTATAACGATTTCCAATAAATCGGCGCTTTTAGACCCCTCCCAGATCTTGATTTAGCCAATAATTAATAATAGTTTGTCTTAAAAAGAGTTTTTTTAAAAAAATATATCAAAATAATAAGTTTGAGGAGCGAAGAATCGAGTAGCTAGAACATAAGAACCCAAAAAAGACAACAAAACCCGTAAAGTTGTTAAATTTTTCTAAAAAATATTAAATAATTTTTAAAAAATATCACCATATTCAGTTTTTAAAATTACCAAAATTAATATTTTATTAATAAATTCCCAAAAAAACTCCAAAAAAAAAGTGAAAATTTTTCAAATTTCAAAGCACTTTCCCGGGTTTTTGATTTCTTTAAATTCCGGTTATTTTTTCTGTTCCCCCTTGACATAAAACTGCTATAACTTCGCAAATAATTGGGGACAAGCAAAAGTAAGGTATTTTTAGAAAAAAAAATTCAAATATTAAAAATATCAAATAAAAAGATTTTTTGTCATTTCGATCAAAATTGATTTTGCACTAGTCAGGCACCTTAAGGTGTTACGGACCACCCAGTGGCGTAGGTGGATGATTCTGTATTAATACTGTAAGTACCCTTTCCATACCATTTGTTCTCAACATTCTACCCCTCTTTTAAAATAAGACAGCATAATATTTTACTATACAAACACAAATAATACAAAATTGTCAATGCTTGAGCAACTATGAACGACTTCTAGACGTGAACGTATTCAATGCAGAGAGCAAAGAACATATGAGTACCTGAATTGATGAATCTGAAACGATGTAAGCACTTACATTTGGTCGCTACCGATTTCCTCGCCATCGTGGGACGGGACATCAACTTGAAATCTTAATCCGATGTTATCGCGGGAAGAACTGATAATCAACATTTGTTCTCCCCTTTAGTAGAAGTGTGGGGGGAAATACACTTCCACGACTGCTATCGTAAGAATCACTTTTCTTTTACAACAGTAGTGAACTAATTAAGCGTCATCGTTCCCTTTCAATTAAGGTACATGCGTCGTCTACACTTTTATCGAATCATTTGCTTAAGTAAACACAGTGCCAACGATTATGTAAAGCTAATTCTCCAGTCTAGCTGGTGTGTCTTTGTTCCATAAATATATTTCTTTTAGTTTAAGCATCTTGGGTCTTAGTAAAGGCAGTCACTCTAAAATGTCTTGGCGGTCTATCGGTCAATCGCGATCTACTTAATGCCTATTCCTGCTTTACATATTAACTTTGGTAATTTAATTTCAATGGCAGCCTAATGATTAATCCTACACTCACTTCACTAGAGTTTAAAATGCACTCAAATTAGTATAAATGACGGTTTCTGCACGGGAAACGATTTTAAAAACGTAAGACACTTTAAGAAATATTTTTTCCCAAAGGATGAGTCACAGGTGCGGATAGGACCCGTCCCATATATAAACATGCAATGCTTCGCCAAAGATGAATTGCATTTTGTCAATTAAGATGTTTATGGCGTAGTCAGGCCCAAATAGATGAGAAAGCTTGATGGTTGATAAATCTTTCTTTATTATTTGATTTAGAATATATTAAACAACACAACATATAACACGCACACAAAACTACTATATACAAAACACACATGAACAATTTCCATGGCATTTTCCAAGCATCTTAAATCTTCCAGAACATTCTAGTCTATGCACAAAATATTGCCAACCCGAAGTACATAGCTACAAATTTAGTTATTACGTAAAGTCCTGGAAGATTCAGAACCATTATAGTTTAAAAATCCCTCAAGAAAAACTTGGCGAGAATTGTTAAATTTTTAGATTAAGATGAATTATTATATATATATATATACGTAGGACATTAATTTTAACTATCCCTAAACGCGTGGATATATCAATTGAATACATTTTTAAAAAGATAATATTAATACATAAATAATAATAATGAAAACATACGTGACTCAGAATAACTTATTTCATTCCAGGAAAAAGAATGTTCTTAATGAAAATTCCAACATTTAATTACTATAGTTCGTAATGTCTGATGCGTAGACAATTTGATAAAAATGGGGGTTCTTTTGCTTGCTTTGTTTATTGAATAGAGATTGGTTAAGAGCTGATTTTGCGGAAATGGATTGACAAGGGGGTTGCTGGGAGTTAAAAAAAGGTATGAAGAAAAACAATTTTCAGTTTATCAATTATTAAACTTATAGATTTGAAATTTGATAAATATATTTATTTTGTTGAAAAGAGATCCACTAATAATGTTCTTTGTGGAAATCGAATTTTATGGGGGTTACGGTGGTTGAATTGATAGGAAAAAAATGAAAAATGTACACATTTTTGAACTATTTATTGAAGGCAGACTTGAAATTATGCAAAACTATGTCTTTTCTTGAGCAGAAATCTGCTAACGACGGGTTTTGGGGAAATTGAGCCCCAATGAGGCTTGTGAGTACGTTGAAGGAGACTTGTGAATGAGGTTTGTGGATGCCTTATAGCAGTGCTTCTCAAACTTTCAATATTTGCGACCCAATATTAAATCATATTTTTCATTGTGCCCCGCCCCCTCCATCCATACAATAATAATGTATTGAATTCAATAATAGTATACTTTGACACTAAAACTACAATACGGCTTTACACTCTAAAGTGCCACCGGCGAATATAAACGTCTCACTCAGCTAAAGGGTTAATTGTCCCGGACGTACATATACATCTTCCGAAGTACGATCTTCTCCGTGAACTGCTATCTATTAAATTATTCCGAAAGTTTTGGAATGTAATAAAAGAACCTTGACAGTGTTTGCGAAGAATTTACTTATTTCACAGAAGGTTTTACATATTTATTCCTTTTCATCCCACTCCCCCCGAATACATCCCGCACGCACACCTACGTGGAAAACGGTAACATTGGGGAGCGATTCACGTATTTTTTAATCGGCAGCTATATGTTAATTATAAACCGTGTGACGTCTCATGTCCTTCTTCTAACATAACTCCTATGTTCTTGACGGCCACACACGGCGCAAAACCTTTCCAACCCAATACCAAGAAGACAAAACGGATAGAATATGTAAATGAGATATACTCTTTAAAAGGATAGAAGCTTTGATGAGAAGGAGCGTAAGTAGTTTAGAGGATAACTTATGTGGAATCATTCGATCAAGAGTTAGATGTCCCATAGCTCTGGAAGAAAGATACGTTCATATAAATTGAAATTATAAGGAAGTCTGAATCTTCGCAGCTAAAATTAAGTTATAGGTATTTCCTCAATTCATGAAGGAAGGAGAGACTCTGCAAAGGTGGGTATTTTGTATAGGAAGTTAGATGAATCAGTTAATTTATTATAATTAAGATAAAATGATCTAGTTGCGCTGATCTGACTTGAATATAAGGTTTAATTAAAGTAACTCTCACTTCCTTTAAGAAAGTTGTCAATTAGAATTAAGTGTAATATAAGTTATTCTTAATAAAAGTTGTATTAAGAATCCAATATGTCTCATCATTTTGATAATCCCACACCTCTAGCTTACGCGGATCTTAATAGACATAGTCATCACTGGATGGTTATGTCGCAACCGTACACATTAACAAGAGATAAGTGTTAATTTTTGAAACATTTTTATTTATGACAAGCCCACGGGGTCACTGGTAATTATTAAACTTGTACTTAACTTAGTATTGTTAAAATTATTATAAAATAACATGTGCAGTACTGATATATTTATAAGTGTATTATATCAGTGTAAATAGGTATTCTATTTTTTATTATGTCAGAATGTGTTTTTTGTTTACTTTCAGTAAATTGTAATTTTTTTTTAAATAATCTTTTGTTTTCGACTTTTCAATATGCTCACGCCCCCTTGCAGAATTATCACGCCCCCTAGGAGGGCGTACCCCACAGTTTGAGAAACGCTGCCTTATAGACAAAAACTGCCGTTTTTGTCTATAATGCATCCACAATACTTGCAGACTTGGAATTTGCTAAGACTGTTTATTATGTTGAGTACAGGTTCATTAAGATCGTTGTGAAAAATGTTTGTGGAACGTCACGTGACAGTAATGAATTCAGCCCATTGAATATATCGAAACATTTGAATGTATTGATGAAAAGATCTATCAAAAAGTGAAAGTTCATGGATACAAAATTAATTTTAATAACTCGTCCTATAATATTTATTACATTGTGCATCAGTATACAGTGTGGTCCTGAATTCATAGTACAAACTTTAAGGGTAGATTTAGGACATTGTAACAATCATTCATTGTATATGAATGTATGGACGCAAGGAAAGCGGTTAGGCACAAACACATAAAATAAGAGACGAAAGGAAGGATAAAGTGTTTTCTGAAAGCATCGCATACAAGAGTGCAATGTTTACAATAACTGCTAAAAATTGCATTCATCAAGAGCGATACCCAGTGATTGGCGTACACTTTCAAAGATGCCAGGTATTTTCACGCATGCGTGCAGCAGCTTTGGATATTAGAGGAACGAGATCCTCATCTAAGTCAAGGGTAGTCCTATAAATAAGTGTCTTCAAATGTCCTCAAAAAAGTAATTGAGGTTCGATAAATCGGGAGATCGGGGTGGCCACGATGCTGAATCTCCCCCCTAAATGGAACATTCAGGTAATTGCGCACATCGCTGTACCCGCATCCCAGCCCCGGATCACCGATCAGGAACATGATACAATCATAGCGCAGCACTGCCATTGCCATTTGAATCGCTATTACCATTTGCATGTAATGCATGTCTGCTTTTTTGTTATACGTAAAGTATCCCATTGTAGATTTCAGCGCATTTGCGAATGCCGCTATCCCCAACTGAGATGCATCATGTTCAACTTTGGCTAGACATCAACTGCTCCTACCGGCAACGCAACCAACCGATAACTCAATTTTTTCTTTCAGTTCCCCTGTTTGCGCCTCACTTAAGTCCATACATTCCTATGCAATAAAGGATTGCTACAGTGCCCTGTGTCTACCCTTAAAGTTAGTGACATGAATTCAGGACATCCCTGCATAAATAAGTTAATGCCAAAAATTATTAAAACGAAAATAAATGAATGACCAATTAAATCTATTAATTTTTTTTTAAGAAAATTGTTTACACTTTTAAGTCTGATCCTTGTATGTAATCGAAGAAAAGTAAAGCATTTAAAAAGAAATCAAAATGCTTTTAAAATGCATGTAGATGCAAACAGGGTACCTTTCGGATTACGTTCTTAAGCCTCTTTCAAAAACGTTCGCAATTCTATCTTTTTAAAAGGATTTTCTTTATTTTCCCTTCCAGTAAGACGCACTTTCCAGATCATGTAAACATCGTAAAGGGCAACGTAACTCAGATATGAGTTAAGTGTTTGTGACAGGCAAAGATTATTTATAAGCGAGGAAATATTTCTTTTTCTGCGTCGTTTTTATGTATGAATAATAAACAATAAAAAAAGAGAAACGAATCCTAAGAGGTTTTTAAATTTCTTAAAGTGCCTCCTATTTTCAAAAGATTTTCTAATTCTAATCTTTAATCTCTATATCAAATGTTTCACAAAGCTTTCGAAAAAAATTTTAATGTTAACATTTTAAAAACTAAAAAATTTGCTTTAAAAATGATACCCCTTTTTTTTTCAATCTGAAAAAAACGTTTCATTCTTTTTCTCTTTACATCAAAATATATTAATAAAATAAAACTAAATAATTAAATTCTTCATGGAGAATGCTAAAACATTTGTATTTTAATATTTTATATATTTCAATTTTAGTGCATTATTACCGTAAAATCTGACGTATAACGCACACTTTTAACATGAAAAATAAGATCGAAATTATCGGATGCGCGTTATACACCGGGTATAAGAATCGTAGCTTTAAAAAAACGAGAAAAGAAAAAGAAAAGGACTTCTACATATATTAAAATTATAATTATTTAAAATAAATGGCATTCCTAATGAACTTAAAGGATTGTAATTCTAGAAGTATAGTATTTTTTTTTCTAAAGCTTGGAATAATATCTCGAATATAAATAAATTCAAAACATAAGAGTACTCACAACCATACTCATGCACATTTCAGTGCAGTAAAAAAGTGGGTGCGCGTAATACGGTGATGAATATGCCAAAAAATTAAAAATTGCTGCTTGAAAGTATAGGTTCGCGTTATACGTTGGATTTTACAGCGTTATTTCATAAAATACATACTTAGATCATCTATACATGTATAGGAGGGGCTGGGTGGTAGTGCTTCCCGCTTGCACACTACAGGTCCGAGGTTCAAACCCGGTGCTGGGCAAGGTTGATCGGCATTTAAAGTGGTGAGTACAACTTTTATATATAATATTACGTTCCTTTTATTTAAAGTTTATAAGCGCACAAGTTATTTTAAATAAAATATTAGCGTGAGTTATGCATAATGTGTTATACATACGATGCATGTAGAAACGGCCATAATACTGCAACAATAAGGAAATAAGCATGTGTAGCATCTTCCCCAAATACTTGGGGGAAGACGCCTCATGTTTTAGAAATAAATGAAATGAACTTTATTATTTTTTTTTTCATTTTTTATATAACACTGTATACTATCGTATAAAATATAACTACAACTAATAATTATGCTCTGAGAATGGCACAAAGGATCTCCATAGGACGAGAATTAGCAATGTGCAGGGCGGGTCTACTACTTCAGCCTGCTGTAAACAGGGAAAGTTATTGCGAAGAAACGATCGCGTATTATCCACCACGCGTCACACACTTCAGGGGAGAAGGGAGAGACCATAACTGTTGATACGAGTTCCTACAGATCATGGGTTTTAAAGGAAAAATGACTAAACTAAAATTAAAGTCTGATCTATAGTGGTAAACAATTTTTATTTAGAATAAGGGCACACTGAAACTTACATTCTAAAACAAGAAAAAACGGTACTTATCTGGGGGGGGAGGGGGATAGGGGGCCCGGGAGCGCTGAGTGGTGCCACAAGAAATCTAAGGAAAAGAAAAAAAGCCCCGAGAAATAGCGGAAGTTTTTTTAAAGCTGAATTTACTTGAAACAATCCCCTGCGAATTTTTACTGTTCCCAAACCACCCTTTGATTTGCCAACGGCTACCACAGTCCCCCTAAGAATACAACCTTGTCCACCAAAAGTGCAATGAACGGGGCACCCCCCTTTTTTAACTAAACCGTGTCTCCTAAACAGGGAAGATGCAAAAAATTAAAAATTTTATCTCAGGTATCAGAATTTGGCCTCCCTCTGTAATGACCGCTGTGCGAAGGTAAATTTTCCCTTTCCCCCATATTGTATTTTTAAAGGTAAACGGAAGAAGCCTGAGTTTGAAGATGGCATGCTGCTGGGTTCACATGCAGAGATGGATCAAACATTCCCCTGTGCCTCAACTCAAATGCGTTCATGAAGTTTCTGAAGAATCATTTTATCCTCAGGAACGAACCTCTGGGAAAATTCTCCTTATTTTAGATAGCCATGCATCCCATTACTCAGATGTGGCAGTCTTAGATATAGCTGCAGAAAATGACGTAATTCGTTTCTCTTCCAAGCCACATCACCCGGTATTTTACTTGTTCGCTCGTTTTACAAACCACTGAAAACATACTGACGACAAGCCTTGAAATCCTTGATACACAACAAGCCAAATCGTAAAGTGTCAAGACTTTAGGTTGGATCTCTTCTGAATGCAGCTTGGCACAAGGCAGCCATAGTAGAAAATGGTACTCCTGGGCTTTCAGCTACTGAGTTTACCCCTATAACCCACAAGCAATCTAATAGAAAGGAAGCATGCATTTGGTATTTCTGATGGTTCTAGCAATGATATAGCTGTAGCTTCCACAAGTGGAGCATGGGACAAGCCTACACAAGTAGTTATTTCCACCAGCAAGAATATTGCAATGATAATCATTCGTACTGAGTGAAATGTTATATAGGCTATAATTCGAACCTATGCTGTTATTATTTTTAGTAAACTAATTATGAAAGAATTTAATTTTTGGTGGTTGTTTGGTGGTTGTGGTAATTACTTACTGTGGTGTTGTTGCATCTCACTCCATGACTAGTGGCATCTTCCCCCTATATATGGGGGAACATGCCACAATTAAATGGAATTTCTTTAACATTAAATTTCTTATTTGTTTTCATACTAAGAAAAGAATGTGAACTTGTATACATAACCAACTAAATATTGAAAAATAAAGTGTATTTTTTTCATGGTCTTGTTATTTCAATTCTCAATGAACTAAACGAAAAATCCTTAACTGTGGCAACTTTCCCCGATTCACCTTAATTAAAAACTCAAGTTCCTTAACTATTTGATCCACATACTTGGAATTTAATATAAACATACTAATTTTATTCAGAAGAATATATCTAAGAACGGGATTTAAGGAAATTTATTACTAAAACGAGGCATTGATTTCTGGAAGAAGGGAGTTATGGATTAAAGTAAATCAATTTTGTAATTTTTAAACCTATTTACATGAAATTCGGCAAGCATGTTTTCTTTTTTTCTTGTAGAATACAAATGCGATAAAAATGTGTTTTGCAGTAATCAAATCTAGGAGCGTTAGGGATAATTATAATACCATTTTAAATTCATATATTACGCTTTTTTTTTACATAGTATAAAGTTATACCCCATGATGAAATACACACAGTGGATTGGGTAATTACCGACAAGTAAAATAATATATGAAATAATATTGACAAATGTGCTTTCATTTCCTACTTTGTCAAGCAAATAATTAGTTTTATTACAAATTGAAAGCTGATAATTGGTAAAAAATATAATCAAAATTAAACTGTTTTATAAATATACAAAACTTAACTTATTAGTGTACATAAACGTTAATGAAGTCATTTCTTGTAATTCGGATTAGTAAAAATGATGCATACTTGAAACAGTCTATTCTTTCATTTCCTTACACTCTCCTATATATATATAATGAAAAAGCTCTAAAACCTACAATGCCAAGGGTGTTATATATGTACAGTCGGACCTTTATATAACGAAGTCGCTAAATCGCGGAAAAAACTTCGGTATATGGAAAATGTGTTATATAGAGGTTCATCTTTTAATATAATTTATATACAAAAAACAAATTACGAAACACTAATTATCCACAACTTTTTTCAATTAATATTTGTTTATTTTATATATCATACCCATCATAAAAGAAAGAAAGAAAAAAAACTGCAAGGAAAACAAGAAAAAAGAATGTCGGAGAATTCACTGTATCTTCAATATTAAGAAAATAATTCTGTACTAAAATTAAGGAATTTTATAGGGACATTTTATAATTTAAAGTATACCAGTAATATTAAACATGTATTATTTTATGATAAGAACACGGAGATACGGGAGAACTTCACTGAGGGTGAACGAGGAAATCAAAGATGTTTCTGGTAAACTAGTTAACAGAGGTTAAAAGTAGCACTTCTTGGATGAAACGTCCAGAATTCTATTGCTCTCGGAGAGTTAGGATCTAATAAAACCAATTCAAGATTTATGACCATCATAAAATGTGTTAAAGAGAGACTAATTTGAAGTTTTTTCAGAAATACTCTAAAAAAGAGAACAAAAATTGAATCAAAAAAGAATCACACATAGAAAATAACTTCGCTATTGAGAGGTTATTTTACGAAGAACGCGTGAAATGTTGAAGGTCCCAGGAAAAAGTTCGCTATATAGAAAAATTCGCAATTTAGAGTTTCGTTATATAGAGGTTCGACTGCATATATATTGTTCAAATTTTCAATCGGTAATAAAATAATTTTTATTCATCCATTCAATACCAAATACATTTTTTTAAACTTGTAGTGGATGATACTTGATGTTTCTATAGTTTTTTTCAAATATTAATTTATTATTTCTATTTAATTAATGAATAAATAGTAACAAACAAAATTAATGTTCAAACACCCTATATAAAAAGGAAAATTGCTCATATTGTGTCTTTGTAGTGCTATAGATAACACGTTGGGCTTCTAGTCTAAAGGTCGTGGGTTCGAAACCCACCTGGGACGGCCTAATTTCTGAGATTGTGATTTCTTTTTACTGTACTATTTTATTTGAATAATTAAATTTAATGAATGAATAAATAATAACAAACAAAAATAATAATCCAACACCCTATATAGAAAGGAAAATGGAAAATTGCAAGGAAAATCCCTTTCTATTTTGCCATTTAATATTATGATTCTTTCACATGTATGTACATATTGATATTAATTGTAACTAGATAATAAAAAATAACTAAAATAAAATGTTTCTTTGTTGACCTTAGTAGGAATTGATTTTTTTTTTATTTTGTCTGTTTGTATTCACAAGGTTTTACTAGTTTCGGTGTTTTCGTTTGTGTTAACCAATTGGTATGATTTCTCTGTAATTGGTGACTGCACATTGGTAACACTTTCGTATTACATTGGTCATTACAAAAACCCACCTGTTCTTACAATTATCAATGTATTGGAATTTTCTGCAACAATCACGGCCAACAACCTTATGATTGATGATAGAAAAGCTAAGCTCTGGGTCTTATCTTAAGGCTAATGCGCAAATAAATCATTGTTTAGGAGGTGCAGAAGTGTAATTGGTTTGTTCAAATTATGAAGGAAGTTGTATGGGATAAAGATTGAATCTCTTCTTTAGTCGTACATTGATTCAAAAATTCGATCTTCGAGAGAGAATAAATTTCTTCTGATAAAAAAATACATTTAATTAAAAGTAACTAAAATAAAAAAAAAAAATTTTTTTGTTGATCTAAGTGGGAATTGACTTAAAGAAAATTTATGTTACTAGTTAAAAGTGTAAATTAATAAGTAACACAATTGTATGTAAAAAAAAACTTTATTTTTGGTAATTTTTTTCACAAAAAAAACAAAAAAATCTTGTAAATTCGATAGTTTTTTTTTTATCTGAAAAAACAATTTTATTTTTTCCTTTTATTCCTGTATTTTTTCAATATTTAACTCCTGACAACAATGTGATTTATAAGTAAAGTAAGACAATAAAAGTAAAAAATCCTACACACAACATCACTCATGTTTATTATTAAAAATAGTTTCTTTTAAATGGTGTTCAAAATATTCCCATTTCAGTTTTCCTATAAATTATTTAAAGGTTTTCTACCATACAAAAACACATTAATCAGTGTCTTAAGAAAAGCGTCATAAATGCACAGCATGAAACTGTTTTTAATATTAAGTTACAGAACATAAATCACAACTAACTTCTTTACATTTAAAAAAATATTAATCGACACTATAGAATTTGAAGTGGGGTAAATTTCAAAGAAACTTTAAAAACATTAGTGGAGGAGGAAATTGAAATATTACTTTTTTTATAAACAAATCTGTCTTGTGTATTGGGCTTATATCTATATATATTTTCCTTTAAATTCGTTTAAAAATGCTCTATTTAGATTTTTTTTTCCAAATCGCATATGATGCGCTTCTTTTAAGTATTGAAATCCTAATATTGATGTATATTTTTCTTCGTTCACATTTTTAAAAAGTTTATAAGTTTATAAAAAATGGAATGGATGGTATTAATCTATTTTAAAGATTATTTGTTAAATGTCGGAATGATTAATAGGTGTTTTATATTGAAAAATGCAATCAAAAATGAATATATTGGAAAACAATTAAAAAGGTGTGACTTTCACCAAACTGTTCCGTAAATAAATTGAATAGATTTTTCAAGATTACTTGCAAATGATTATGCTACCAGATGCTCAGTAAAAATATTCAACAAATATAATTATATAATTAGTTATTTAATGTAATTATCCAAAAATGATTTAATATTTAAAAGTGATTCAAAGAGCCTAAAATATATAATACATAGAAGAAAAACTGCACATTTATGTATTTACGTATTTATATTTTGAGGTTCTTGAAAGAAAACGATTAAGTTAATTATTTAACAAACGAAAGAATAATTCTGTAAAAATATTAATGAAAGTTTATTTCATGTGTTGTCATTTTTTCATTCATCTTTTTAAATATTTTCGGTAGTGTTTATCTAATATTTTACTGTAATATTTTACTTTTTATTAATATAATACGATGTATATACAATATAAATTGTTAAATATCTTAAAATTTTAAGTATTTTATACTTTGAAATTCCTCTAAATTTTCAAAATTACCTTCTATGTTTACCTCGAAATAAAATAATTTATTAATACTAATTTTTAGTATATTTTGTTCACTTTGAAATAATAAATTAAATCTATTTGAAAATATATTGAATAAATATTAGAAATGCAAAATAATATTATTATTTTACTTAGAATGTGAGCAATGGCATGTTTTTGTGTTTAATTACTCTTTCTTTCTATTTGTATTCAATTTGTTGCAACATGTGTTACTATACCCCTTAAAGAAAATTATCCAACTCTTTATACGAAATGTAAAATAAATTTAAGATTTTATTAAATAAATAATATTGAGATTTAATTCAATTTCATTTTGAACATTAATAAAATTGAAAGGACAAAGCAATTTATACAACTCTAAGAATCGGAACATTTTCAACGAAAACAGATATGACAACAAAAAGGCAGTTTGATAAATCGATTTACAAAATTCAAAAGCAGTTGGAAGGCGGAACAGAAGTTGGAAAAACAACTCTTGCTTAGTTGTTATTTATTATTTCTAGGTATGAAAGAACTAATGAAGGCACTTTCATATTATTTATAAATTAGAATCATGAGCCATTAATGAGCTTCTTTCAGTACAAAACGATCTTAACATTTTTTTTTTGCCAGTCATCCATTCATTCAATTTGTTATTGTTGTATTTTATGGCTTGTAATGAAATAACATTGTAGTTGTTTAAAAACAAGTAATATAAAATTAAGTCAATTCCTAATTAGGTAACAAAGAAAACTTTTATTTTAGTTAATTTTTGTTAAATAATTACAAATAATATAAATATGTATATACATATGACAGAATCATAATAATCATAATCTTTATTTATCAACGTGCCATTTTTTTCTAAAGAAATGTTTAATGAGGTATAGACGTGCCTTTAAATAATTTTGACGTGATTATTGGGAAAATAATAAAACTATATACTAACAACTTAAAACTCTTACTACGAAACATTTACTACGAAAAATACATTTTATACTGTGTAGTAGAAAATGTTTGTGTTTGTTTTGCTTCTGTTGTTGCAGATTACACTGGTCAACATGATTTTTGCCTCATGAGTACCAATAGTTGTACGTAATGCAGTTTTTTATCGTGTTTTCAAATATGTATCCGGAATTTCTCCATCACCCACAGTTTTTTTTTTTATTTTAATTTCAATTAATGTATTTAAATATTTTTTTAATAAACGACCATTTGTCCATTGTAAAATAAAAACTTCTAGTGCATTGTAAATGTGATTGAATCACATGAGCTAACTCAAATGGTATCATTGCTACTGTTGTGCAAGTTCAGACATGTACAGACACTTTGGAACCAGACACAACAGACAGGCACAGACATGGTCTAGACTAGTATGCATTCGCCAGAATCGATGCCAGCGAGATAGTGGTGAACCAGTAAACACGTAATTGGTGAGAGGGCTTTGTGTCTAGATTGTTGTATGTTGCAGGCATTTACAAATTTATTTTGTGAATTTGTTGTTGTTAGTTACAAAATGCATAGAGCCTGTTTAAATCATCATAACAACTTTTGTTATATATGTGGTGAAGTGACGCTCAAGTCCCAAAAGCGAAACCTTACTCCGATCGTAAAAAAGTGCTATGAACTTTATTTTGAGTGTAAAGTGTGGAACCAAACAAGGACCTGGGCCCCACATATCTGTTTTTTATCTTTTAGTAGGCTTCTCACTGCATTAAAGAATGGCACACGCCACATGCCATTTGCTATCCCTAAGGATTTGGAGAGAGAACCCAAAGATCACTCCCTTCACTGCTATTTCTGCTTTAAAAAATACTTTTAAAGGATTACGTCAAAAATCAAAACATACAGTGGTGTACCCCTGACTCTGCAATCTGCAATGAGACCAGTTCCACACAGCGAAGAATTGCCCATACCAAAGCCTCCAGAACATGTGTGATAATAGATAAAGAGAGCTCAGATTCCAATAGAATTCAAGGAAGAAGAAAACAGTTTGTGGTGATACAACTTCGAACCATGCTGTTCATCTGAGCCCATTTATTGACTCAAGAAGATCTTAACGATCCTACGAGATTTAAAGTTATCCAAAAACAGCCTGAAATGCTTGGTTCCCGGCTAAAAGGATGAAATCTTCTTCAAAAGAATACAAAGATATGTAATTTATATCGTAGTCGTCATTCTCAATGTAAAGATCTATTTTCTTAAAGAAAATGGCTTAGTGTTTTGTAATGACATTTTCTCTTATGGAGACATTTGGTATTGAACATAACCCTATAGAATGTGGTGCTTGTTCATTGATTCCTCCAAAGCAAAGTTTAAAAGTAGTAGTTTCTGCATAATGGAAATAAATTCCATCAATGCCTGTGGCTCACTCTCTCAAGTAGTGTGGAGAGAAACATATGAAAAACTTTCTAATTTATATTGGCAAAGCTTCAATATGCAGTGTATGAATGGAATATTTGTGGTGATTTGAAGGTAATTGCCCTTATTCTTGGTCTGCAGCTTAGTTACACGAAGTACTGTTGTTTTTTGTGTCTTTGGGATATTAGAGACAGAAAAGAATGTCCTATACGCGAATCATTCATTCCTGGACAGAAAAATGTGAAACATGACGCAATGTGTAATCCTAAAAATGTGTATCTACCTCCGCTACATATCGAACTAAGATTAATGAAGAATTTCGTAAAAGCCATGGGCAATACTCCTGGTTTCATGTACTTAAAATATAAGTTTCCTAAAATTAGTGAAGCAAAAATTAAAGAAGGGAAATTCGTGGGTCCACAAATACGATCACTAATGCATGGTGAGAAGTTTGAGGAACTATTAAATCCACTGGAGAAAGCAGCTTGGCAAGCATTCAAAAATGTAGCTCACAGTTTTTTGGGAAATCTAAAGGCGGAAAACTACCGTGATATTGTTCATGATCTTATAACATCTTATAAAAATTTTAACTGTAATATGTCCTTAAAAATACACTTCCTGCACTCGCTCTTAGATTTCTTCCCGGAAAATCTTGGTGCAGTGAGCGATGACCACGGGGAACGCTTTCATCAGGAGGTTTCAGCGATAGAAAAGTGATATCAAGGCAAACGGAAGGAGCTAATATGCTGGCCGATTACTGTTGGACCATCTAGAGGGATACTCCGCAGGAGAAATATAAAAGTAAATCGTGATTTCTTAATTTCTAGGTGAGTCCGAATAATCGAATATTGTGTACTTAAGAATGTAAAAAATATTAAAGTGTTTCAAATTATAAATGCTTGTTTCTTGAAAACCTTGCGTGATGAAGAATAATCGATATCATATTTGAATTCAGGAGAAGAAATGCTATCATAATCACATATTTTTCTTTCTGAAACAAAAAAAAAATGTTTCTTTTTTGTTGTCCAGTGTTATATGACCAATTACTTATATTAAGATTGTTAAATGATACTTTTAGCAGAATGCATGCTGAATTGAAGTCATCTATCAAACGGTTTCTTAGGGAGTCTCTAATGTTATTCATCTCTGAAGATAATGACTCACAAGCATAGGTAGACGAAAATATTGTTAAAATGACATACACCACGTTCTTTAAATAGTTAAATGT
This sequence comes from Trichonephila inaurata madagascariensis, assembly GCA_019973955.1. Taxonomy (NCBI): domain Eukaryota; kingdom Metazoa; phylum Arthropoda; class Arachnida; order Araneae; family Nephilidae; genus Trichonephila; species Trichonephila inaurata. The sequence goes on from BMAV01009939.1 coordinate 71,203, forward strand.
CTCTGGAATCAATATCCCGCCACCCCATGACCGATCACTCTAGTTTATTCGTAATACTTCATGTGAACTTTGTTATTTTGAACGGTGGAGTGCCGAAAATATTGTGTTGCATGCCATCAGTGGCACGTGTGCCATTAGTCACCATCCCTGCTATATATGGTTTTGGGCTATTCTTGTTACTCTTTAATCATTAAATTGACTTAATTATTCTGATAAAATAATATAATAAAAAGAAATCATATTCTCAGAAATTAGGTCACATCAAGTTTGATTCGATACCACAATCTGTGACTTACAAGTCAAACGCGCTATCCATTGAGCTACAGGGACACACCAAGCAGTTTTCCTTTCTATATTTGTCGTTGGACTATTATCTTTGTTTGTTACAATTTATTCATTTATTAAATTTAATTAATGAATGAATACTTGAAAAAACTGGAACAACATCAAGTGTCTTTCACTAAAAGTTTAAAAAAATGTATTTGAACTTGAGTGAGGAATAAAAAGTATTTTATTAACGATTAAAAATTCGTAGAAGATATACATATATTATTCTTTCCTTTCCCTTTGGCTCAGTTGCTTAGGAAAATTACAGCTGAAGGTTGGCTAGCTCTAAAACTTGTTTAAACCTGCAATTTTGGTTCCTAAGGCCAGGAGTTTGTTATTGTACTGCTGTGCCTAATATTTCCTATCTTGAATAGTTATACTTAGGTTCTTTATCTATATGTGTATATATATTATGGATTATATATATATATATATATATATAGATAGATAGATAGATAGATAGATAGATAGATATGTATGGAGAATGTGAACTAATAGTAGGAATTAAAAAAAGAAAACTCGTGTATTTCCTTGAATTTTAGAAACATATATTATTGTTGTAGTATAACTTGAAATATTGATTATGATCTTCAAGTAATGGAAGCTATTTATAGCATGTGATTCAACAAAGGATAAATAATATTTAAAGCCATTCCATAAACATATACTAGCAATCGTACTTCTTGATATAGTTAGCGAAAATTTTAAGAACAGAACACCAAGTGAAAAATGCATTCGTACATTTGAGAAAATTGCGATAAATCTAATTCCCGTGCTTTAAATAAAACGTTGGGTTTCATTGTGTTGGTTTGAATTAGGATCGCTACAAAATCATAATTCAGTTAATGGTGGTTCATCGTAACTTTGATAAAGACGACATTCAGCTGACACCTTCTACTTTTCTGTCAACACCACACATTAGAGCCTTCTTACACAGCCCCAATTGCAATCCAGAATGGAATGGTGCGATGGAGTGTATCGCCAGCTCATCACGTGGGTAATAAACCAGAACTGGCTTTAGCCCCTCGAGAGGCCAAAAGGTTTCAACCAAACCCGCGCATTTTGTCAGTGGTCAAATCACTCGGCTTTCGTTCTCAGAGTAGAAGACGTTCGTCAAATGTTAAGTTCATGTGTAAAGTTCATCTTGAGATTTACGGATCTCTCTAGGCAAGATATCTGTACATTTAGATTTTCTTCTTTGTTCAAATATCATGGGATCTCGTGAGTGTTGAATTTTCTTAGAGGTCTGGAAAATATAAACAATTTTCAAACAGATATAATTCTTTTAAATTTAACTTAAATTTTAATCTATTACACATTATTTATAAAAAGATGGGCCTTCAGAAAAGTATAAAATGTTTCAAATATAATAATAATTTTAAAATCACATAAGCTTTGAAATTCTATAATAAATGTTAAGTATTTTTTGCGTTGCGCACGCTATTTTCTAAAATAGTAGCCTCTGATGTAAAAACTTTATATATAGCATTATAAAATCCGTCATACTCTTTAAACCCTACTTAATTTTAGTATTATATATCTTTTGTATTTGAAAATATTTGTAAAATATTGCAATTTTTTAAATATTTTTTAAAAATGTATATATTTTTTTTTTATTAAAATGTATAAGTTATTATTCTATTTATATAAAAAAAGCTACAGTGTAATAAGAAAACATTTAACTTTATGAAACAACTTATAGCTAGCAATTAAAGCTACTATTTTGAAAACAGAAAGCGACATAAATTTAATAAATATTTTATAGAAAATTTTCTTTTTTTCTATGTTTAAAATTTTTTAAAAATTATAATTATATTTTAAACATTTTATAACTTTTCTGAAACCTCATTCCTTTACAAATAACGTGTAAAAGATTCGAATTATTTAATTTAAATTTAAAATAATTATACCTGTTTGAAAATTGTTTACATTTTCAGCCTTCTAGAGAAATTTATATAACACCCCTGAGACCCCTTAAGGAGTCAATGACCTTATGGAACTTGTGTGACTTCTACAGTCTGGGAAATTAGCAACAACAAGAACAAAATAGGATTTTCAGAACCTGAAAAATGCATCATCGCTCACGAAGTATGTCATTGACGTCTAGGTAGCCATGTCCTTTAAAGCTGATGGCTACACAAAATGCAATACCAAGAAGGACCAGAGATATCACAGCGAAATTTATTTGGCAGAAAATTCTTAATTAAAAGAAAGAAAAAAGATATGGAAATTCCAATGTTATACAGTTTTTCCATAACATATATAGATTCTATGTTGTAGAGCAATGATTTTCAACCTCTCTGTTACGGCACTTTTGTGTGCCGCCATATTTTTGTACAATTGTTTATTATTATCTCAGAAAAAAATAAAATCTGGAACCGAATCATGCGGCTGTTTTATAGAAATAAACTGAGAGTATTCGTGGTATATTTAGGTTATCCTTTCGTCGATAGATGAATATGAAAAAATTTGATTGGATTCATAATCCATTTGTGTATGGATACACCTGTATATGGATTACATTTGAATGAAGAGGAAAAAGTAACTTCACTCTGTTATAAACTAGATTTAATTTCTAAACATTAGCCTCTAAATTTGAAATTAAAATTAGAGGCGATTATCTCATAATAGGCTAAAAAAAGCTTTAAAAATATTTTTACAATTTTATACCTCTCATTTGCATTAATTTGGATTTTAGGCATTAAAAAATATAAAAATTAAAATATATTGCGATTTTTAATTGTAGAAGACAAAATGAGAGTGACATTATGATTTTTAAGACCAAATATGAAAGAAAGTATCAAAAATTATTAAGCTGAAATTTCGCTTTAAATGTGTTCCTTTAATTAACTTGTAATTAATTACTAGATTAACATTTTGTTGTCTTTATGGTACAAATTGTTTTATATCTTTAAAAAATATTATCAAAAATCTTTAAAAAATTTTTTGTGGGGGTATGAAAATTTTTTTTTTTTAGTAATTGCCGCCTTTTTAATTTCTTAAAAGTGTACCCCCAAAAAAAAAAACGTTAAAGGGGTTTCTCAAACTTTCAACACTTGCGACCCAATATTCAATCCCATTTTTTATCCCCATCAATAACCATGTATTGGGGAAACGATAATACGATACTTTGACGCAAAGCTACAATACGTTTTTAACCCCTTCACCCCCCGGGTTTTTAAACGTCTCGATCGACCGTGCTAAAAATTTCCCCTACGTATATTTTCCCGAAATGTGTTCACTATTATCCATAAAATTATTCCGAAGACTTTGGAATGCAATAAAATGATCTTAACATTGTTTGAGAAGGATTTAATTATTTCACAGAGGGTTTTATTATTTCCTCTTTCTCTCTACCCCCAAATACATCACATATGCGCGCATACGTGCAAAACGGGGGCATTGGAGAGTGAAATGCGCAACCTTTAATCTGCAGTTAAGGGATTATTTATAAGCTGTACAAAAAAAATGATCCAGATAAATGTTAATTTTTGCATATAATTTTATATATGACCAACCAGTGCTTTCACTGGTAATTATTAAACTTGTTTTTAACTTAGTACATTGTTAAGATAACTATAAAATTCTTTGTGCAATACTGATACATTTATCAGTGTATTATATCAGTGCAAATGTATTTTTTCATTATGAAAGGATGTATTATGTTTGTTTCATTTTCAAAAAAATGATTAATTTTTTGAAATAATCTTTTGTTTTCGACTTTTCAATATGCTGGCACCCTCTTCTAGGGCTATCACGCCCCTCTACGGGCCACGCCTCACAGTTTGAGAAGCGCTGCGTTAAGAATCACTATTGAAGAGCATTACAAATAATTATTTTAAAAAATTTTATTTTAACTAATGATGTAATTTAGAAAGAAACATGTGTATCTTATTATTTACACAAATCTATTTTTATGTATACATTATTCTAATGGACATTGAAACACATTCCATTTACAACATTGAAATGTATTCCATTAAATGGAAAGTATTTACCCATAATGCTACAAAACAGTCAATATGTCAGTAACAGTCACCCTTCAGCAGTGAAAAACTGTGTCTGTGTCTGTTTATCTGATTTATTTATGTAAAGTCTTGATATATTATATATACATATCATATATATATATATATACATATAATATATTAATGTATGCGAGCTTGCTCTTAGGAAAAATCAAGCAAATTAGAGTGCTTCATATTCAAGTATTAACATTAGATATTTATACTCAGTAACCCAGGGGACAGGCTGATTAAAAATGTTGACATGTGGAAGGCTTCCAATGCACCGTCGTCTTGTAAAGAGGAGGCATGCGCTTTTAGATGCATTAACTTTTATTTTCCAATCGATACGCCAGGTTTGGAGACGAATGACATAATTTTGTAACTGCTCAATGATATTGCAGTTATAAATGTTTCGAGTAAAAATGACAGTGTCGTCCACGTAGATCTCTAGGTGGACTTCGACAGCCTTCGGAATGTCGTCGATGTATAAATTAAAGAGCTTGGGCCCTAATAAAGATCCTTGTGGTACCCCACAGAAAATTGAACGTAGGGTGGAGAGACTGTTTTCAACTCTTACCCTAAATTCACGGGAGTTTAGGTAGGAGTGTATAATTTTGTTGAGATGGTCCTATAATTCAAGTCGCATCATCTTACATAGCAAGCCATCATGCCAAAGTTTGTCAAAGGCTTTGGCTATGTCCACAAAAAGCATACCCGTGGCCTAGTTATTTTGAAAGCCGTGATGAATCAGCTCAGTAACTCTAAGTAACTGGGTTACTGTGGAGCAGTGTAGGACAAAGCCATGCTGTTCAGGAATAATATTCCTGGCTATGCAGTGCTTGTTAAGGCGATTCAAAAGAACAAATTCGTACGCCTCAAGCTACTGAGTAGCGAGATTGGACGGTAATTTGAGGTCTAGTATCACTTAGAATTGGCAGAGTATGGGACTACCACCGCAGTTTTCCCGATTCTTAGAAATGACAGTTCCCCACTAATAGATTGAACATATGACGATAAAAAGAACGAATTTGAGGGGATTTTTTAAAGGGTGCGATTTGTATAAAACCAAAGGGGATTTATTGATCTTAGCTTTTTATATTCCTGTACCCTTCCTGGGTTTTTTCCCAGGTCTTGACAAGTAGGAGAAATTTAGGAATTTTAATTTTCCTTTTGTTAAGCAAAACTTTCGTTTTCAGCTTCAGTGTTGGGTTCGAACTACTTTTGAAGGCTGTCGACAATCACTTACTCCTTCCCCAGAGGGTTATTTGCTACACTGCCAAGTGCACCCTTTAGGGGAGGGAGAGTGTTTGGAGGCGGTTTTTTGAATAGGGAGATTTTCCTCCAAAGAGTGCCTGTCTCCGGCGTAAGTGCCGCTATATGAGATTCCCAACGAGTGGGAAAAGTGTCTAATGTCTTTCGCAACCTCACGACTGAGTGTATTGTCCGACGTATATATATGTCTTTCCGAGATACGATCTTTTTCGTGCACTACTATCCATAAAATTTTCCCCAAGGATTTGGAATGCAATAAAAGACCTTGACAGAGTTTGTCGAAGGATTTACTTATTTTAGATGAGCTGCTTATGTTTATTCCTCCCCCCCCCAATACATCCCATACGCGTGCCTACGTAGAAAATGGTGGCATTGGAGAGCAAATCACGCTACTTTTTATCAACAGTTAAGGGATTAATTATAAACCGTACAAATTTTTTAAGTGTTAATATTTGTATATACCGTAAAATCCGGCATATAAAGCACACTTTTAACACAAAAAAGATCGAAATTTAAGGGTGCGCGTTATACGCCGGGTATAACACAATGAGAGCTTTAAAAATAAAAAATAAGATGAGCATAGAAAAAAATTAAGACTTCTACATATATCGGAATACTGTTTATTTAAAATAAATAACATTTCTAATGAACTTAAAGTGTTGTAGATTTAAAAGTATCTTATTTTTTCATATTCTGGAGATATCTCGAATAATGACTTCAAGCGGTAACAAAATTACACACGTACACTTCAGGTTCCTTCGTAAAAAAGGAGGTGCGCGTTATACGGCGAATGTACCTAAAAATAAAAAAAAATGCAGCGTGAAAGTATGGATGCGCGTTATACGCCGGATTTTACGGTAATTTTATATATCACAACTCCCATGGGGTCACTGGCAATTATTAAACTTGTTCTTAAGTTATCCGAATACGTTCGGAACCGTGATTTTGCAAAAGCGCATAAATGGATAATTTTCATGATATTTAGTGTCACTCAGATTAAAATACATGTATACAATTGTTTTAAGAACATTTTGACAAAAAAATTATTTAAATACAATATTTTGGCAAAAAATATCTTAGATTAATTTTTTTTCGAAATGTTCTCCTTTGTGAAAAATGCTTCTATTATAATAATATTTTGCCTGTATATAGCTCAGACCTCTCTACAGAGGCTCAACTAAAAATTTTAAAATATATAACTTAGAAGTGGGTTTATCCATATTTTACGACAACAGAGGGGAGCAATTTTAAGAAAAAAACGCCGATAATTATTTCAATGGGTTGTAACTCTGAAAATAATGTGAATTTTTCAAACATCATAGTTGAGCCTCTGTAAAGAGGTCTGAGCTATATACAGGCAAAATATTATTATAATAGATGCAGTTTTCACAAAAGGAGAACAGTTTGAAAAAATATTATTCTAAGTTAGTTTTTTGCCAAAATATTGTATTTAAATATTTTTTTGTCAAAATGTCATTAAAACAATTTTATACATGTAGCCTAATCTAAGTGACACTAAATATCATTAAAATTATCCATTTATGCTCTTTTTTAAAATCACGGTTCCGAACTTAGTCGGATACCTTAACTTAGAATTGTTAAATTAATTGTGTAAAATACATTGCGGGTAGTAGTGATGCATTTATAAGTTTATTAAATCAGTTTAAGTATGTATTTTATTTTTTATTATGTCAGAATGTATTATCTTTGTTTATTTTCAGTAAATTAATAACTTCTTTAAATAATCTTTTATTTTACGACTTTTGAATATGCGCACTCCTTCTTGCATAGTTATCACACTCCCCTAGGGGCACATCCCATAGTTTGATAAACGCTGGCGTAACCTTCAAAATAACGTTGTTATTTGTGAAGTATCTCCAATTTCTGTGTATTTTCAACCGCCATGCTCGCCATTTATACATGTTTTCTCAAAAAGTGTTGCATTAAAATAATTACCTTACTAATTCTAGGTTTTCCTCTTTGCCAAAATTCTTTCCGACGTCAAGTAAAGAAGAAATACATACATTAGTATTTACAGCGAAATGAATCATTTCAATTGACAAATTTTTCATAAACAGCATCTAAAATCATAAATTTTAACCCCTAATAGGTTCATAAAATACTTTTTTAATGAATCGTTATCGTTATATATGTATGTGTGACTTTATAAATTTCAATTATGAGGACATAAATAAAAATAATTGTACGTTTATCTTTCTTTAAATAATAAGAATAATTTTATGGATTTTTATAAGAAATATTACGTTTACTTGTCTAATTACGTTTCCAGGCATAAATAAATCAGTTTTGATGTAAATTTAGAAAATATAAACTCAGCGCAAAAAAAAAATCTAAGCCATATGATGATCAAAATGAAAACTTCTTTATCTTTTCTTCTCCATTTTAAAATTCTTCTTGAATACATTTTATTTTTTTCTAATACACCACTTACGGTATTTTTAAACATTGAAATTTATTTTTAGCCCCTAAAGCGGTAAATTCTTTTGCCCAAAATATTGTGAAGAAAAGCATATTCTTTTTTTGTATAGAACTAAGCACAATACTTAACAAAATGCAAAAATGGAAGAATTTTATTTTAATTTTAAGTTTTAAATTTTTCACATATTTTTTTATTTTGTAATTCTGGATCAGAAAAAAACCCTAAATATTTGCTTTTTATAAGTATACTCTGGTTTTTCAATATAAAAGGAGGAATATATGAAGTACAATATTCTACAAAATATTCTTGTTCAACATTTATGTAGCTATGTTTTTCGGAAGAATAATGTGGGTTTCCAATGCAATCTGTTTCAACCGTTTCGATTAAATTCTACTAAAATGTCTAAATTCGTACAAATATCGACAAGAAAATCTGAAATAATTTCGTAATAACACATTATGAAAGAAGAAAAATACTATAAAATAACCCCTTTATTGAGAAAATATCTTTTTACATACTTAACTTCCAAGGATGCTACACTAAATGACAAAAATGCTCGAAGGGTAAATGATGCTTAGAAGCATTTTAACAAATATTCAAGTAATTTAGATGGCATTTAACTGATTATTCTGAATAGTGTTTTAAAATTGTAAGATACAAGAAAAATTGTGATTCTTCTCTTTTTATAAGAATGGGGAAATTATTATGGAGGAATGTTTGTGACAGGCTCAAGCGTCTTTACCTTAGCATGTACTTTGGGTACTTTTTTGGGATTAATGGCAACTCTTTTCCAACCAAAACCCAAGAAGTGAAACGTAAAGCTAAAATGCAAATTAGATAGCTTTTAAATAACAGAAGTTTCAGTAAGTTAAATGGCAATTTGGGGAATGTTACGTGAGAGTGATACAATTGTGAAAGGACGGCCAACGGAGGTTATTTCGAAGATAAAGCCATTAGGTCAAGGTGCACACCATTGCACTAGCGTAAAGACGCCACTCCCTAATATCGGAGCTACGATTGGATTAAGGTAGGATTGACTATTTAATATTAGGACTTGTGTTATTATTGGAATTGAGATTAGGCAGGTTAGATATTGATAGTGGTCCGAGTAAGGTTAATTCGGTATTACTTGTATTGTGTGTTTGTTCATCGTAGATTCTCATATATATAATCATTATCTAATCTGTTAAATGTGTAAGTTCTAGTTCTTAATAAAGACATATTAAGAATATAAACATTCTGTTCCTTTTGAATATCATACACAATTAGCTCCCGTGGATAATTAAAGAGATGGTCACCCGAGGGGGTCTTTTCACATGTTAAACTTCAGTTTTCCTTTTAAAAAAATAGAAACATAATCAGATGAAAATTTCAAAAATAATAAAAAATATGTTTGTTATTCTCTTTTTAAGGGAAACAAATAATGGAGGCAGGCAAACAAAGTAAAAATTACTGATATTTAATGGGAAAGAGATAAAATATTCAATGTATATGATAAATGTTCAAAGTATGCAATATTTATATTTTATAAGTATTTTATACTTTGAAAACTACCTATACGATAGATTAAAAATACTTATTCCTCTAGTTAAGAAAGTTTTAGAGGGGCAACTGTTACAGCCGAATGAATAATGGATTCTTCAAGAAAGGGGGTTTTTATTCATAAATTGTCATTTGTGTGACAATTCAAGTTTCACTCAAATCGATGCTTTTTATTCTCCCAGAATTTAATTTCATGCTCTAGATCACCGTCATTCTTCTGGATATAAATCAATATGAGAATTTAACTGCTCTGCATTCAAATTTGAAATTTTATATCGCTGTTACACTAGAAGTTTGCCGAAGTAATTGCAGAATGAATGACAGTACATTTTCAATTTTCTTCTGCTCTCTGTATCTAGTACAAAATTTCCGGCAGACACTTTGAACTCTTCCTTTAGCTTGAAATTCTTCTTAAATGTGAAAAATCACCAAATTTGATATTGGATCTTTTAAAACTTAGTTCATATTGGTTGACGTTTTTTCTCGAGTGTCTAGAATTATAAAACATCGATAAATTTTGCCACTGAAAAGGGCTCCTTACTGTAATAAAACTGTATATATTAAGATCCATACTTTTTCATTGAGATTGTTTTGACATTTTAGTATATCGAAAAAAGTTTGCATTTTACACAAGTATAATAATTTTAAAAAATTGTTAAAAACATTTCCCATATTTTTAAATGTTGCTTACCTATTTTTCATATCTTTGTCAATAAAAAGTAGATAAATGTTTTTCTTATTCTTTCCACCCCAATTTTGTGTCTTATGTTAGCAAATCTACTTTCTTTATTTATAGAAATATGAATGAAAAAATAGCTTGTAAATAAACCTGAATAGAAACAAACCTGAATAATTGTTGATATATATATGAACACACAGACATTTACACTCATCACTCACAGACACACACATATATATCTACGCCAGTGCTTCTAAAACTTCAAATATTTGTGACCCAATATTCAATCATAATTTTCATCGTTGCCCCTTCTTTCCATACAATAACAATTTAATGTGTGAATTCAATAGTACTATACTTTGACACTAAATCTACAATACGTCTTTAACCACTTAAGTACCACCGGCTTTTATAAATTTTCACTCAGCCGGTGCGTTAATTGCCCTGGACGTATATATACGTATTTCCGAAGTGCGATTTTTTCTGTGCACTACTATTCATAACATTTTTCGAAGGCAATAAAGGATCTTGACAGTATTTGCGAAGGATTTGCTTATCTATTTCTTTTCTATCCCCCCATATATAAATACGCTCCCCTGCGTGTTAAATGGTGGCACTGAGGAGCGAAGTGCGTAATTTTTACCAGGCATTTAAGGGATTACTTATAAACTGTATAAATTATCAAGATATCTTAATTTTTGAATATAATTTATATATGACAATCCCATTTGGTCATTGGAAATTATTAAACTTGTTCTTAACTTAGCATTGTTAAATTAATTATAAAATACATTGCGCAATACTGATATTTTTATAAGTGTATTATATCAGTGTAGATATGCACTTTATTTTCCTTATTATGTCAGAATGTAATTTGATTGTTCACTTGTAAAAAAATTAATAATTTTAAGATAATCTTTTGTTTTCGACTTTTCTATATGCCCGCGCCCCCCTCGTAAAGTCATTACGCCCCTCTAGGGGGACGCGCCCCACAGTTTGATAAACACTGATCTATGCAAATATATACACACACAAGCACACATACACTCACAGACACGCACAGACTGTGTGTGACACGCATCTCTATGTGTTTAAGATAAACACACAGAGACACATACACCACACACAGATACACACATAGATACATGGAGTGTCTGTGTGTGTATTAAGTACAACACACACACACGTGTGTGTGTACATATATATACAATTATATGTACCTAATATTTTTTAAACATTTTGAAAGTACAATAAAACTTAACATCTACTTTTTCCGCATATATTTAGTAAATTAATTACTTACAGCGTGCATTTGCACTAAATCAGTGCTTCTCAAACTGTGGGCACGACCCCCTAAGGGTTGCGAGTATATCGATAAGTCTTATAAAATATACTTAGAAATGTATCAGTACTGCACCTTGTTTTTTGATATTTGCTTAAAATACTAAATTTAGAACAAGTTTAAAAACTACCAGTGAACCCATTAGTATTGTAGTTTATATCCTTGTTATTATATTAGTCATTGTAGCTTTATTATCCTTTGATGATCGACAACAAGTCAAAGTGTTGCACTTCTGGCTTTATATCTTTCTTGATGGAGTTTTCTAGGTAGCATTCCAAAATTTTTCCTTCAACTCAAGTGTTTCATATTTTTCGCTTTTCTCCAATTTACTTTCGCTGTTATGAATAATATCCATTACTTCATCAGGTCCATCGAACGGCAAACACAAGGGGGGAACTGGTTCCAACCCCAAAGCCCTTGAATTTTTTTTTCTCTCTCGATTATTAATATAATCCTATGTATAGTACGTAAAATTTAATTAAGTATGTGTATTAATAATTAGTTTCATTAATTAATGCGAATTATTCATTCAACAATTAATTGTTTACTGTTGTTTTATTACTGTTTTTTATTGCAAGAAACGTTTGCCATTCCTAAGAAAGGAGGGAGATATCTGATAAACACATTTTGGTTTCCATGGAGACTGTTATATAAGAGAATACTGAAAAGGTCATTAGTGACAAATAAACAGTTTTCCCGGAATTAAAAGTTTCATGAAATCCCGGATTAAATTAAAAAGATAATAATATGTGTGTGTGTTAAATACAACATGGACTGTATTCTGTGCTATCTAGTATTATTTAATGTGAATATTAAATGTTTCAGTTTAATTTTAGAATTAGAACGTTTATTTGTGTCACTTTATCAGTTACTTAATTATACTTCTTTTTAATTTCAGAGCAATACATAACTATTCTTCTTCCTAAATTGCACCCTTTTGTTTTCATGTAAGCTTTTATACTTATTCTAAAATTTTTCTATAGGCTGATAATTATATGCTTTCACATGTAGCAATACTTATCCTGTCTCTCCTATTTGCACTTCAATCACAGGAGCTCTTTGAAAATTACTAACCATGGGTTAAATTCTGATCTTTACTACTTTGTGTCATCCATTATTCAATACCGTTTCAACCTAATTATTTGAAAGGAATTTCGAATTCTGATTCTGTTAGATAACGGCTTCGTGGAATTAATCATTAAAGACTGCCCATTTGAAAGTCATTTTGTCGCTGTCATTTGGATTTGAATAAAAGGATTTTGTTATCAATGCATGCCGCTACTCCCAAATGCTCGTTTATGCGTAGCAATGAATTGTATTTATTTTAAAAAGGTACCTATTCGCGAAATATCTCTCGATTGAATTTATTTTGCTTTAAATTAGTTTAAATACATTTTACAATGTAAAACGCTCGCTGCTAAAGAAAATTCATTTGACATTCGTACTTTCTGTGTTTCTAAATATCAACACGAATTAACAACTAAAATATTGAGAGAACAATTAAATTTTAAAAATAAAGTAATACTCTTGACTTCAAACAAATGTATTAAAGCCTCAAAATTTGAAAAAGAAAAAAAAATAACATAGTTATTGGAATTTTTATTCCCCAATTTCAAATTTGAAAATCAAGGAATATTATATTTTTGAATGAATATATTTTTTGCCCTTTAAATATGTGACAATAATTGATGTTTTACTATTAGTGAACAGAGCTCTTAAAATTATAAGGAAATAATTAAATGATATCTGTCCTTTAATACAATCTCCCCCATATTCAATGTAAGTATATTAGTTTTTTTTAAAGTGGATGCGGATTATTGTTTGGCTTGAAACCATTCAGACTAAGTCTAAAATAGTGTTTTACCATTGCACACCTATTACATTATTCAATAGCTAGAATTTCTCCTTAGTGCGGCACCATATAGGAGGAATTCCAATCACCGCATGTAATTTTGATACCCAGTTTCTTCTCCAGAGGGAGGCACCTGTGCTTTGACGATTCAAAACCGTACTTAGGAATTTAGTTTTGCCGAAAGCATCCAAGTTAAACGGTCTTACAAGAAGATTTTTACATGCCGCATAGTCATACTACATGGATGCAGTCGATTTTCTGCATCATGAAAATCCACTGACAAGGGCAGCAACCTTAAGGCGTATAAGGTCAGCGTTATAGTTACAAAGTTATAATTAATCATTCATTGAAAGTTTTAATTTAATTATATATTATCTAGGATTAGTCTTAGACTATAAACGATTTGGGTTATTTTCATTACAGAAATGTGTGGTTATTTTTAAGGAAATTTACGATAAATTAATTTGTGAAAAGTAAGAAGTTGACTTTATGCTAATTCATTATGAATTAAGTATAAGTTTACAATCAGAGAATTCTTTAATAAGAGCTTAAATGTAGATAATAATAGTTATAAAATGTAGCTAATAATAGTTAAAATGTAGTTTTGTTTTAAGGCTACACAATGCACTTTTCGAAAAACATTTTTTGAGACAATAACAGTACAAATAATTTATGATTTATATTCAGATTATATTATTAAGTTGATTCTAAAAGTAAAATTCAGTTTTAACAGCCATTATATTTCAATTTTAAAAAATTAAGAATTTTTTAAGTTTTTCAAACTTTTATAAAATGGTCTATTTTTAAGATGTTTTAGTCATTTTAAGTGTTTTATGATTCTTGGATTATTGTGAATAGAAAGTATAGATTTTATAACCCGTTCCATTATTGATTTTTAATAATTATTTTTCTAGCTAATTCTAGAAAAAATATAACCTTTATCATTTTTTTAAAAAAATAACGAGGAATCTCAGACCTAAATACTTTCTAACTTTTATAGAACATACGTGTTTGAGTTAATACAAAAAATTTCAAACATCTATCTTGAACAGAAAAATAGCTTCAGAGATTAGAATATTAAAAGTCTTAACAGTCTTCAAAATTAAATATCTGACAAAAACGCATTTCAAGTTTGCAAAGGCATACAAAAACTTATAATGCCTGTAAGGCTCTAATTTTTAATGTGTTACTTTGCAATGTATGATCTGCATTAAAACACTATTTTAATTGAATATAACTGAGAGATTTTTTTTTAATTCAAAAGTTATATTTTTTGGCATAATATTGATAGCCTTTGTTATTTACAACAGATTATTTAGCTTAATCTAAATCTAATATTTTCTCAAAAGTTCTGAATCCAAAAGCCACTTAGTAATTAAATTGCTTAGTGATCCTACAAAAGCTGAAATCGCCGGTTTTTGAATAAGCGCTTTGTTTACATTTTTAAATTAGGGCACTTTAGGAAGCTTTTTTTGATTGCAACTTTAAACTGCAAACTATAGTAATAAATTAATATTTTCTATAAATTAATTGGTAAGATCAAGGCACGTATTCAGTTTCATCTGTAATTAATATCTGAGTTCCAAATACTTATATTCCAGTGTCTAATAACTAATTTTTTCATTTTAATTGTGTGTGTGTGTGTAGTGTGTGTGTGTGTGTGTTGATGTATGTCAGTGTGTGTGTGTGTATGTGTGCTGTGTGTGTGTTGGTGACGTAGGAAGTATTCGTTGTGTGTGTGTTGTGTGTGTGTGTGCAATTGTGATATCGAGAGTTAGATTTTTATTTAATAATTTTGTAGTGTGCATTCCATCTCTTGGGCCATTGTTTGTTGTGCATTGAGTGGGATTGGTTTTGGTGTGGCATTTTATGGAAAATAAATGATAAGTGTTGGTTTGGTTTTAGTAGCTTTAAACAAAGTGGTGTTAATGTTGTTAATTAAGTAGTGTGTTGTGATAATCTGTGTGAACATAATGTGTGTGAAACTATTTTAGAAAGTGAATTAGTAACCATTTTACTTAAGGTGATTCTTCTCTTGAAACACTGTTTATCATAGCAACCTGAGAACGTTTTGGCCGTGGCATTTTCTCAGCAAGAAAAAATTAATGATAAATCTTCTAAGTTATTTAAGCTATTTTAAAACAAAAATTGGTCTTGAAATCATTTGTAATTAAGTAACTACTCAAGAAGAAACAATTTTAGAAATGAAATTAGTAACCATTACACTTAAGGAGTTGATTGT